>PVKE010004026.1:0-67492 GCA_004027555.1 Craseonycteris thonglongyai
CAATGTGCCATTTGAGTTTTTATTTTGTGACCTTGGCCAAGTTATTTAATCTCTTTGAGTTGTTTCTTCAGCCCGAAAAAGTTGATGGTGGTATCTACCACTCAAAAGGGCTGTTACGAGGCTTGAGATAATATGTGTAAAGCTCGTTGGGCAGAGCTCAACATGTATTTATTCTTATTAGTTATCTGGAAAGTGAAGGTTAAGAGGGCAGCCTGGAACAGAGGAAATTGTATAGGATTCAGGTTCAGATGGACATTCGATTCTAAATTTATCTCCATCACTTACAAACTGTGTGACCTTTGGCAATTTATTTCCCCCCTTCATAGTGAGTTTTTCGCATGTTTAAAATGGAAGTTATTATTCCTGTTTTGTAGCATGATTAGAAGGTACTTGGCACAGGGCCTGGCACATGAAGCAGGAAATAACTTTGTGTTGAAGTCGTGAGCCTGAGTAGATTTCCAAATGGAGAGAGCCTGATGAATAAAGGGCACAGGGCTGATGGCCATGTCTCGAGACTGTCCCAGTGAGGGTGTGGGAACAGGAGAAGAAGCCATGAAGAGGCAGCCAGAGAAATGGAGCAAGTCTGGATAAATCGGTGTAGGATGGGAGGATTGGTGAGCTGTTCACATGTGAGTGTTTCTGTTGTTCTTGTCACGCTGCGACCAGACATGGCATATCAAGGAGCACAGTGTGAGTGTATGACAGTGCGAGCTCCCCTGAGACAAGTTAGTGTTGGACAGATACCATGACAGCAGGAGGGAGGAGCTCCACATGTCTGCAGCCAGATGGCCTGTCCCTGAAAATGGCCTGGATTGAGGGCCAGACAGGGTAGAGTTTCAGAAAGGGCTACATCCGAGTCTGGCGTGAGATCAAAGGAAAGGAGAAGTGGTGGAATGAAAAACTCAGAAAGGAGGAGGTGATCAGTTTTCATCGTGGGTGCAGACTTACATAGTAAAGATAAACTGTGCTACAAAGGGATCTGGAGGAAGTGAATGGAGCAGGGGCAGAACACATTTCCGAAAGTCTGGTGATGGAACGAAGCTCTGAGCACGCTGGAAGGTGAAGCAATGGGGTTAAGAGCATCAGCACTGAAACTGGGCCTCCTGGATTTGAGTCTTGGCTCTTCGACTTCTTGGCTGTGTGGTTTGGAGCAAGTTAATTAACCATTTTGTGCCTTAGTTTCCCCCACCTGTAACATGGAGATGGTAATATTGGGGGTTAATATTGGAGAAATAACTGAGGCTATTAAGAGGATGAAAGGAACTAACATATGTAAAGTGCTATGAACAGTGATGAGCATTCAACAGATGTTAGTTGCTATTATTATTATTTTTTACCGTGACCATAGCAGCTGTTATTGAGAGAGACTGAAAATGAGAAAGGAAGGATAAGGAGAGGCCCAATGCTGTTGTTGATATAGTTTGGCTCTGAAGTGTGGATACATCCATCCCCTGTCAGGGAGATTTCTTAGATTCTAAGTGTTCTGACTTCCAAGACTGCCAAGGGCCACCTTTGGCACTCATCTACTTGGGGCAACATCACACGGGCACCATGGCTTACCAGCAGGATAACCCTTGTACCATCTAGCTCAGGTGCCAAGAGGGCAGCTGCAGAGTCTCCACACCCCATAGGGGCCAGCGGCTCTTGTAACAACTCCATTGGCACAGCACCCAGGGTCCCTGCCATGGTCACCCCATCCAGGGAAGCCCAAGATAGGGTGTCCCCATCTCATATTTAGTTCACTGTTAGTCCTTTCAACGCAGATACAGTTTACCAATTGTGGTGAGGGGGGCTGTTTTTACCACAGGCATGGTTTAGTAATGTGCTGGCCCATACTATCTTGATCAGTTTCCAGGGAGACAGAATTGGGGTGTTGACTGAAGGTCAGAGCACCAAGAAGAAGGGTAGAGGGTTTGGTTAACCCCTTGCTCACTGTGGAGCATCTACCCATTTTATAGGGAAACTGGGAGGGTTCCAGATGTGAGCAACATGTTAGGATGTTGGATTTGCGATTTGGGAACTAGAGAATTCGGATGTAGAGGGTATAGGCAGCATGCCAAGTGACCTACAGCACGTCTGGAGACACAGCCTGGCTGGTGACATGTTTGGTGTCCTGCCTGATTGCTGAGGCTACAGTGATGAGGTCTCCTGGGAAACTAGGCTGAGACGCCCTCCCAGAGCAGCCGGTTTAATGGTGAAAGATGAAAATGGCTTCTGTTTTATACAATACGAGTATATTAAAGCATGCTAACTGACATGCAGAAATCCTAAAGGAAAACAGGTAGAGCGCAGAGAATCTTATCTCCCTCAGTAGACACTCACTACAGCCCCCCTCCCACTCCTAGCACAAGGCCCAACCACTTCCCCTGTCTATAGATACCAGTGTAAAGATGGTCTCTCAGAACCGTGAACTCCCTACGACCTGCAAGCCTTGCAAAACACAAAATAGTCAAGGTATCAGACACCTTTCAATGAGGAATTCTAGAAACTAGACACGAAGTTCACATTTTGGGGTCCTCTATTTATTTTGTCTTTCTTTGCCCCACTTTGGAAAGGCAGGAACACACAATTCTAGGAGAGTGAATAATTGAAAACTAGGGTTGAAGGGGCTTAAGGGGCCTGGGCCAGAACACACCTGGGGTCTGTGTGTTGCCCTGTTTGCACAAGAGTATGAGCCCGGCTAGGGTCCGTCAGAGTTCGAATGAAAGCAGAATTGTAAAGTGGGGGAACTTGCTTTTGGTTCCCACCCACTTCTCATTTGAGGGCTTTTCTCCTTCTGTCTAAGGCTCCTCTGCCACCCCATTTTAGGATCTCACCCCTGCATTGTGCTCACAAAGGGCCTTGCTTTCTTACTGAGTTGTGACTGTATTAGGATAAACTCATTCCAAGAGGAGTTGTGGGAATAATGCATTTTCATAGGCCTCTCTCTTAGTGAAAAACTGCTAAGAGCCGAAGCACTTGAGCCTCTCATAGTGAAAGGGCTGGGGTGTGGCAGAAAGGATGAGGAAGCGGAGCTAGGAAGCAAGGCAGGAGGAAGTGGAATCCCTGGTCAGGCCACACAGGGAGGCCAGGAGGGCGCCAGTGTGCCCGGGCACAGCCACCAGGGAGTGCACGGGGTCTCCAAGTCCTGTGTGGGCAACGGCACCTCCAGGGTCCCTGAGTGTGTGTCAAGGTGCAGGCTGGGGAGATGCATGGGCGTCCCTGGTCTGTGTAGCACCCTGTGGCCACTCTGGGGTGCATTTCCAAGAGGAGTGAGCTGTGGGTGTGTTTGTGTACAAGCTGCAGGTGTGATTCCATTAGCCCATGGCGGTTCTGCAGTAAGGTGAGCCTACTGCAACTCTAAATCCACTCCTTTCATCTGTCTGTGCTCTAAATGAAACCTTAGGGAAATATATGCAATAGTATATGCTCACAATACAGATTTTAAATCTCTTAGGTATGTACACTTAAAGTGTAAAACCATTATCTTATTTGAATCTCACAACTACTGCCTTAAGGGCAACATAGTATAAGTTGCCATCCCCATTTTACAGATAAGGAAACAGGTTCAGACCAATAACCTAACTTGTCTAAGTTTATGCAGCCAAATCTGCACTAGAACCCAAGTCTCCTGTTTGAAGTCTCTGTTCTTTGCACACTAAAATACCTATAATTTAATTGTGTAATTCACTGCACACCAAGATTCCAGGCATAGCAAGGTTTGTTGTTGGTACTGTGAGGGCACAGGCTTTTACGGATGAGTCACTGTAGTGTACAAGCGGAGTGTAGTGGGTCCGGGTGACATTGGAATGTGCATATTTAGGCAAAAAAAATCCATTGGTTGACTTCTGTCCTCTTAAGCAACTCATCAAAGCTGAATATGAGCAACTTAAAAACCAGTATAATCTATGATTACAGACAGTATAAAATATCTAACAGCAAGTGGTTAGGTATTTTGGAAGTTAAAACTCTAAATCAGATTCCATTGCTAAATTTGGCAAATAAGGAAAATAAGTCCAAGATCTTTATTTAATCTCTTTGTTCTGTGAAATAGTTTATGCTTCATTAAAAATAAATGAAATAAAACAATAACCTTTTAGTTATCCCCATCTTTAAAAGAAAAAGGCAAAAAGATTCCTGTTTATTTTCCTAATTTGCATTTAAATAGATTCTTTTTATCATTTATTATATATTAAGAATCAGATTTTATTTTCACGGAATTTTAACCAGCATAAAGAATTTACTTAGCTTAATTAAAAGCAAAACATGAAAAAGAAGGAAAAAGAAGAGAGAGAAGAAAAAGCCCCGAGTAGATTACATGTAACATCTATCTGCTCAATTCGAGAAAACTATGTTCCAAACAAAGAGATAAAATTTCATTATTTAGACATGAACTTTCCTCTTAGAGGAATTTTGTTATTATAGAACATTTTGTTGAACCTACCATTTCTAAGCTTCTCAAACAAACAAACAAAAGATCAAAATATTTGAAACCACTATAGAGATACTAACTAGTTTTTCTTTAGATCTTTAGGTCAGTCTAGTTCAAGTCTTCTCTAGAGAAACCAATTCAAATAGATCAAATAATAAAATGTTCTAGGTGGAAGGGAACTTAGAAAGGGTCAGCTTGTCTGGAGATGAGCAACTCCAGAGCCTGTGGCCAACTTGCTCCTTCCTTCCTCCCTCCCTCCCTCCCTTCCTCCCTGCCTGCCTGCCTTCCTTCCTTCCTACCCCTGAGCATTTATTGAGAGAAGTGGAGCCATGTGGATCCGCTGTCCCCAGGCACTGGTGGCGCAGGGAGGAGGAGAGAGGAGGAGGTGGGGTACTGCGGAGTGAATGACCCCATGTGCAGGACAACACCTTCCTTCAGCTGGAGCCTCACCATGTCCTTCCTGGTGGCTGCCTATTGGAGGGTCACTGCCCACTGGAGCCTAGACAGAGTGAAGGAGGTGGGGCAGTGTCCCGAGAGCCTGGTTCAACAGGCACTCCGTGCATGAGCGTGGGTGGAATGAATGAGTTCTGGACCCTGGGCCCCACTTCTCTTGGCTCTGTTTCCCATCTGTCAAGTGGGTCTGATGAATGCAGTGAAAAGTGTGCAAATGGACATTTTTAACTCGAATGCACCAGACTGGTGTCAGGGCTAAGATGAAGAAGTTGACTCTTTCTGGCTATCAAAGTCAGTTTTCTCATTGATCTGATCCTTTTCCTTTTTTTTAAATTAATTTCAGGTGTACAAAACAACATAGTGATTAGACCTTTATATACCTCACAAAGTGATAACTCCAATGAGTCTATGTTAACCATCTGACCCTATTATTGATTCTCTATTCCTTATGCTGTACTTTATATCCCCATGACTATTTTTTAAATTATAGTTGACATTATTATTTTATATTAGTTTCAGCTGTGCAGCCTGGTGGTTAGACATTTAATGTGATTTTATTCAAAAAGTTAGAAATGTACGTTGTAGCAATGAATATGTCTTCTGATCCAGGAAACTCAATAAAAGGATTTTTACTTTGAATGAAAAAAATATATTCTATAAGTTTCCAAGTTGGGCTGATGGTAATCCAGGGTGTTTCCCTCTATTCTGAGAACCGCTCAATTATCCCTTGCAAATGAGAAGTCCAGAAATGAAGAGACTTGCCCATAGCCTCATGAATAGTTAGTGACAGATCCAAGTTTGAACCAGCCTTGTCTTCATCCCACTTGCCTGCACACATGCACGTGAGTGCACACCCATGCACACATGTACACATACATGCATGTGCATTCTCTCTGCAGTCAGCTCCACTGAATGTAACAGAAATAAAAGTGAGCCCAGCAAGGCTTACAAGGGTGAGGATTATATACGGTTATGCAACAGGTCCAGAGAAGACTTGAGACAGTTGTTAGCAAACAGCCATCTTGGAGAGACCCTGGTTCCTGATATCATGTGGGACCACCTGCTTTTCAGAGCAGCTATTTTTCTCTCGGCCTGAGATGTGTATCACCTCTTTGGAGCACTGCCTCCAGCACAGCTGAACTTACCCAGAATGCCCAACCACTGGAGAGCAGCTCACGTGCTCCAACATGCAATGCAGATGGAATAGGGCAGATGGGTGTGGATGCAGACCTCGTTCTGAGAAGCCCATTCAAAGAGGTACACACTTCCTCCAAGATTCTCCACTCTCCCCTGTCTTTTCACTCGCTTTTCTTACTACTTTCTATCTTAACTGGCCAGTATTCCGCCCTCCTTGAGGACCTGGCTCTGAGCCATCTAATCTTTCTGGAGTTAACATGTAACTCCAGTGCTTATTTGCGTATCTAAATAGCATTTAACAGAAAATACAGGGAAGATCAGTTCTCAGCCACTTAGATAGCCAAGAATGTATGCAGAGGGAGTACTTTTCACCACAAGTTCCAAGGACTTCAGGCAATTCATATTTTTATTAACTTTATTGATTTTTTAGTCAATAAGAGAAAGAGATGAGAAATTACTTTAAAATGGGGTTGAGAGACAGAATTTTAAAGATCAAAAGTTACAGAATGAGATTCCTCTAAACTCCTGGGGCATCTGTCTTCTTTTCCCCTGCCCTTAATAATAATTTATACAAGGCTAACGCCCTGTCTGAGTGTCTACAATGCGGGGCTGGCCATGGTTGGGAGACCCAGGACAGGGCCCACACAGATATGGACCCAGCCTCTACACGAGCCCCCGCCTGAAACACTTGCTGACACTTGAAAATTAAGAATGATATGTTTGTCCTTCCTTTATTATTTGTGTAGACAGCCATAAGTGATCTGGGTGATTCAAAAGGGAGAATCATCTCCAAGTCATGTATGTTTGCCTTCAGGAGGTAATGTTTTTGTACGTAAGTGTGAGTTGTCACAGTCTCTCTCCTGACCTCCAGACACATAAATCTAAGTGCCCATAAGACACCTACGCTTGAAACTCTCGTAAACCTCTCAAACTCCAAGTGGGTACATCTGAAATTGAACCCACTGTCTCCCCACCCCACCCCAGCTTCTTCCCCTCCTCCTGGGTAACACGATTTCTTACAGGGACACTGGACTCCCTCCAGGGTGCCATGCCAGGCACCTGGCTGCTCTCCCAAGCTCTTCCTTGCCCTCCTCCCCACACAATCTAATCCTCAATCCCATTCCTAGTAGCTCTGAAGGCTGCTCACTCCTCCAACTCCACTGCCACTCCTCTCATCCAGGTCTCCAGGTTTTCACCCTCACTCACCGGGAGAACTGGAACACCTTCCTCATCATTCTCTCTGGTCCTTCTTGCCCCTCCAGTCTACATCCCCCACTGTGATTAAAGCTCACATGACACGTCACTGCTCAGCTTAAGACCCTCCGCAGACATCCAGTGTATGGCCCAGGTTTTCTGACGCTTGTGTCTCGTGGTCAGTCACCGCCTCTGGGACTTTCTCTGCTCTCACCTGCCCGTCCTCCATCAAGTGTGGGTGCTACTTTGATAGACCGTATTGGCCTTTGTCTTGATAGATATTTTCTTCAAGTTGTGATTTTAATCAAACCACATGCCAAGTTGTACTAAGATTGTATTTATCTGAGTCCGTGTCTGCTCCCCACACTGGCCTTTAAGCCACGTAAACTCAAGAGCCACACTGTAGGCATTTTTGCCTTTCTGTTGCCTTGGACAGTGCCTAGCACATAGTGAGTGTGCGTAAATGTTGGCTGAATACAACAAAAAGTGAGTTCGCTTTTCTGTTTAAAAGGAAAGAATAGCATGAGGCTGTGGTTCGACTTTCGGCAGCACTGATGTGATCTCGTAGCTTAGCCTGCACCTGTGCTCAGCTGGGCTGCAGCTCTTAGCCCTGTCCATGTACAGCAGGCTTCTTCTCCAAAGGCTTCCCACCTTTCCTGGCTCTGTCACCTGACTGCTGTGGGCAGGGAATTGCAAAAAATCTAACTTCAATAGGCTTGGGAAATAAATAGGATTTCTCCAGCAACAAGGTGGAGATCAGGCAGGGCTCCATCAGGGCTCTGGCTATGTCCCCTGCCATTGCTTTGGATATACCCTTTCTCTGCCCACTGGTTTTACCTTTAAGCTGCCAGCAGAATGGTGACAGCAATTCGAGGCTCAGGGGCACAATGGCAATATCAGAGGAAGAGCAGTTACAGCTAAAGGACTAAGGTTCTGTTTTCCCAGAAACTTCCAGCAAACTTGTACTGAATTGGATAACATTTCTATTTCTGAGATAGTCCCATTGGCCAGGAAATGTTATGCACGGATGGGTTTAGATCTGGTATCCTAAGGAGAGATGACCCTTAGAGTGATCACACCCTCCCCCGGAGCTGGGGTTCTGGTCTGTGACCCAGAAAGCTTGTGGAGGAGAAGTGGACATCTAAAAGAAAACCAGAGTACGAAGCTCTGGGGGAGAAATGGCTCAGTACCCACTGTGCCAGACAGTGTGTTCTTACTCTACCTTCAAGTTGTCCTCTTCTGGTTCCTGATGGGTGATAGCAGAAACCCTGGGCTTGTGAGGCTGTGGAGTTGCAGGAGAAGTTGGTTCTGTGCAGAGTCAGTTCAGCAAAGTGTGTGTATGTGGCATGTGAAGATGCCCGGTTGCTTCCAACAGGGGTTTCTGTGCTCTACAGGGGCAGGAGGGGATGGATTAAGCCTCCCAGTGTGTCCCCCTAGCACTTGTCCCTTGAGCACACATGGGGCACTTTTGAGGCTTTCTAAAAAGTTGTACAGGGATGCCAGGCTAGCTCAGCAGATGGAGGATTTGCCTCGCAATTGCGAGGTCCTGGGTTTGATTCCTGACCCTGGCCTGCACAAACCTGTATGCTGAAGTTGATGCAGCTGGTAACTGCAGGATGGCTGGGTAGTTAAGGTTCTTGCCTCCCATGCGGAAGGCCCCTGGTTCGTTTCCTGCCTTGCGTGGCCCCACATCCACTTGTGTGAAATTAAACCATGTCACCACTAATGATGTACAACTATGGAGACTGCTCTGGGCCCTCCCCCCTTCTCTCTCTCTCTCCCTCCCTCCCTCCTGCTCTCCCTCTATCCCCTACCTTCTCTCAAACAATAAATCTTTTAAAAATCTTTTACAAAAGGGAAGTGACTAGGGATAGTAATTAGCTTTATGTCTCTGATGTTCTTACTAATTTTCCCTTAGGCGCTGTAGAGAAACACAGGCCAATGAATGGTGGGTCCTCTAGGTAAAAGTGAGGACTCTCAGGGGATCCCGGGCTGTGGGCCACCCTACTCTGAGAGTGACAGCTGGCTCTCACTGGGCGTCAGTGGGAGAGCTTTCTTCCAGGAGCACTGAGAATTTTGTGCTGTTGGACTCATGACCCTTCTGATTGCTCTGTACCATCTTGTCCCCTCTAGATGTTCGACTGGATAAGCCACAACAAGGAGTTATTCCTCCAGAGCCATACGGAGATCGGAGTCAGCTACCAGCATGCCCTAGACCTCCAGACGCAGCACAATCACTTCGCCATGAACTCCATGGTGAGTGGAAGGCCTGCTGCGGGCACCGTCTCTGGGGCAGGAGACTGGTGAGGGAAGGGAACTGCGGGGAGGGTGAAGAGGGGGCAGGAACAGGCTCGCAGCCTGCACAGGAAGGAGGAACTCAGAATGAGCAGATCCTTCAGCATGCTGTTTGCCAGGCTGGCAACTCGTGGCCAGCCAGCTGTTCTGTAGCCGCTCCTGGCCCCATTCATGCCTGCAAACCTGGCTTTACAAGGTGAAAGGAATGTGCTAGGGTTGTAGAAGCCATTACCACATTTTCCGGCGTATAAGACGACCCCCTAATTTTACAGTTAAAACATAGGTTTAGGCCTATATTCGCTGTATAAGACTACCCCCCACTTCCGAGGCTGTAGTCTTATACAGCGAATATAGGCCTAAACCTATGTTTTAACTGTAAAATTAGGGGGTCATCTTATACGCCGGAAAATACAGGTAGCTCAGCACCAGGCTAAAAGGGAGAGCCACCAGTTCCACTCTGCTGACTTCACCGACTCCGGTGGGAGTCGCTGAGCTGGGATGGTGAGGGGCCTCGGCGTTGGCGCATTGGAAACGGGTGAGTAAGTAGGGGCTGTTAGGACTGGTGGCGAGAAGCTTTAAGGATCACATGATCGCTGCCTTCAGTGAGGTGCAGGGCAGCCTGGGAGAGAAGCGGCTGGAATTGCGTTGTGTTGGTCTGGGAGGAAGAACTGTCCAGGGGACGACAGTTGGAAGGGGAGGCAGGACGCGGCTCAGGGGGTGGGATGCATTTGGGAGTTAGTGAGCTCCCTGCTGTGAGGAGTGTTCAAGCAGACACTGAATTCAGAGAGGGATATTTGCTAGCGGTGTGACCCTACGGAATTATTCTCTCTGTGCTTTAATTTCATCTGTGAAATGGAAATAATGGCTACTTATAGGCTGCTGTGAAGAATCAAAGGGTTGATTGTATGGCAGTTGGAGCTGTGCCTGGTACATAGTAACTTCTCAGTAAATATTGGGATGATGATGATGATGATGATGATGATATAGGAGTCTAGTCCAGATAATACCAGTGATCCCTTGTAAAACTAGCACTTTGGGATACTATTTTTTCCATGTGGTCACTCCAAGACTTCATTTCAAAATCTTGTCTGTCCCATGAGCCCACTTTATTTAAAATGCCTACCGGTAGAGAGGCGGTCCGAGCAGCCTTGCAGTGATTGGTGCGGGATCGAGTTGGAAAATTCGTTTAGCGGCATATCGAGACGTTTTTCGGGATATACTCGGCGTATAAGACGACCCCCGATTTTCGGTTGACTTTTTTTCGTTTCAAAAGTCGTCTTATACGCCGGAAAATATGGTACCACCTAAGTATGCCTCTTTTTCTCTCCTCTGCCAGCTCTTCCTATGTGCACTACTGGTCCAAAAGAACAGCTTCACTATTCCCCAAGTATGTGAACACCAAAGACACCTTATCATCTAAGCCAGTGATTCGGGGAGGGGCACAAGTATTAGAAAAACATAAACAGAGAGGGCCACAGAGGCCAAGAAAGGAGAGAATTTCATTTCCTCCCACATTGTTTTAACTGTGCTATACACTGCACTTAACGTATGGAGGAAGAAATCATTCGGGCCTCAAGTTACTCAGTGTCTAGTTGCTGAGATAACAGATAATCATGGTGCAGCTTGATGCATGTTGTGATAGAGATAAGCTGAGTTAAATCAGTACCTTAACATCTCAGTGACTTCAGCCAACAGGGCTTTATTTCTCGCTCCCACCACATGCTCATCATGGCCTGGTAGGAGTTCTGCTCATTTCAGTCACTTGGGGACTCACACTGATGGAGCAGCCACCATCTCACAGGTTGCCAGTTGCCTTCCCAGACAAGGCGTGTAATCAGCACATGCTGGCTCTGGAAACACCCACCTGGAAGGGACACATGCCACATTCATGCACGGTGTATTAACACCAGTCACGCGGCCACCTCTCATTTCATGGGTAGAGGTGTATGGTCCAGCGTGTGGTGGGCAGGGGAGAGTGGGGTATTATGAAGAGCCCTAATGCCTAGTGCAGGGAGCCGTTGCAGGGGGGAAGGCAGAGATGAAGGTCATGAGATCTGCATAGAAAGATAACTCTCGCTGCAGAGTAGAAGGTTGTGGGCCCAGACAGGGAAAACATCAACATAGATTTTGTGATCAGTTTTGGCCACAATAGTCTTGTGTCTTCATCTAAATGGAACAACTCATTGCCTTCCAACTAGTCTCCTATACGTACCGGTATGTCCTATTCCCCACTCACTTTACTCAATGAGGAGCAAAGCAATTGATCACAGGTGATTAAGAACATGACTTCCAATCTAGCCAAGTTTATCTGTATGCCTTGCGGAATTGCCCTAGTGAATTTTACAAGTGCTGTGCCAGAATCTTTATGTCACCCTACTGCCCGGCCCTAAGGCAAACAAACTCATTTTAATAAAGAAGCAAAGACAAATATAATTAGGGCGGTAAGCCTGCCAGCAAGCCCCTCAAAACAATGGACTACAAAGCTAGATAGAAAGAGCCTTTGGCTTTGAATTATCTGCACCACTGTTCAGCACTGTTAATATGGATAACTGAGAATTAGCGACACATCAAAAACCTTTCCTCTCACACATTTATTTTTGAAGTCTCCTTATTCAGGACAAAAATGAGAGAGGATGTTTACTGAAGGGAAGCATCTTCTGGAGCTGGGAGAGAAGGAAGAAGAGATTTAATACACAACAACCAATTAGCCTGTTCCAGCCCATCTCAAAGTCTCCCACCCGACTGGGAGGCCTCCGTGGCCTGATTAGCTTGTATATCCTCTCTGGCCATAGGGCAAGGAAAGGGAAATCCCAGGGCTGCTTGATCCAATCCCCGGGTTGCCTGCGCTTCATAAACATGGCCCGGTGCCTTTGTTAACCGGGATGTTTACAGGGTTGTTGTTAAAAAGAACTTCCACAAAGAGGGGTGTCAGCATCCCATACAGGTGAGAGGAGGGAATTAGACTCCTTTTCTCTGGCCTGAGTGATGGATGTTGTTGCCAAGAGACAGATGAATGCAAGCAGCTATAGTTGAAGCCCAGTAACTGTAGGAATGATCAGTTACTCTGGGAAAGTGGGAATGTGTATTGTTCTGTAAATTCACTGAGACATTTCTGTTTCTGTTCTTGTAAGTTATATACAAACCTACCGGTATACATACGAAGGCTGTTCAGAAAAAATCCAGCCATTGTCAACATTAAGAGAATGGTTGCATGGCTGGATACTTTCTGGACAGCCCTCGTATGCCCATACATCTTTCCACATAAAGGTACAGGTAGCATACTTTGTCTCAGGCTACAGGTGAGTTCTTTCATATTGAGTCCTGTTTTACTAACGAAATAGGCCAGTGATTCCTTACATTTCAAGGAGGTCACAGACCCCCTGGAAATCTAATAAAGGTGGTGGGTCCTCTCCCCAGAGATATATGAATAAATTTCTTTTTAGACAATTTCAGAGGATTCAAGGACATTCTAAAGGCTACCAATCAACCTCTTCAATTTAAGATCCCAGGAACCTCATGACTTCTTTATTCACATGTTCCTCAAATAATTAAGTGTCGGGGAAGCCGGGATGGCTCAGTGGGTTAAGCTCTCGCTTTGCAGCCCCGGGGACCGAGGATCGAATCCCGGCCCCGGTCCGTGTGGACCCATATGCTGAACTTCCTCCAGTTCAGTTCTCTCTCTGTCTCTGTATCTCTCTCTCTCTCTCTCTGTCAAAAACAATAAAAAAATAAATAAAAATAATATGGTCTTTGGCGCATTTAAAAATAATAATAATAATAATAATTAAGTGTCAGACATTATGCTGGTCGTTGGTGAACAAAAGAGAGATGGTCTGTCCCATGGAGATTCACTTTCAATGAGGGAAGGTCAGGTACATTTTTCAATCAATAAGCACTATTGACTCTCTCATTATTCATTCATTGATAGTAATTAATGGCCTGTGAATTAACTCTATAATGTACCAAAGAACTTTTCATTTAAAGAAGCCCTAGGCATATTGTTTTGTAAATGAAAATGATCAACTTATAATTTATCGGTTTTCTACATTTGTTTTCATGTGTCTAGTTTTATATCCTGGTTAAAGATCTACCTCCAACTGAGGTGACCCATTACTGAGAAATAATTGCATATCATTAAATCATGGAGGAAAATTGAGAAATTTCCTAAATTTTATCTATGAAATAGTAGCAATAAAGGCTATCAATTATTAACATGCCAAGAGTATGGGAGAGAGCACCTCCTGAGTATGGTATGTGAGCAACTTTAAAATAAAAGTGAAAACTGGTTGATATTTGTTTTTTTGTTATAACATGTTTTTTGCAGTTTCTATGGGGGAATCCTATCCTTTTGAACTTTCAAAAAATATAATAATAGTAATAACAACAACAACTAACCTAGTATACCCAGTAGGAAAATATTCTTTGGCTTTTTACGGTGCCTCAAAAAGCCAGGTTTCCTGAGCTCCCTCCTCTTTCTTTTCTTTTTTTTTTTAAATATGAGAAGATTCTTTAAGTATTTTAATTTTTATTTATTTATTTTTTAATTGTTTTTGACAGAGAGAGAGACAGAGAGACAGAGATACAGAGACACAGAGAGAATTGAACTGGGTGCACTCCCCAGTTCAGCACATGGGTCCGCACAGGCCGGGGCCGGGACTTGATCCTGGGTCCCCGGCGCTGCAAAGTGAGCACTTAACCCACTGAGCTATCCCAGCTTCCCCACTCTTCTTTCTTAATTATGCCTTCTGGTGTGGAAGCCCTTCTCTCCTGAGAGTGTCCTCCTCCTCTGATGGGAGTCTGGGCATATGGATATGGTCGGGTTGTGATATGCAACACAACAATCATGTAGCCATCCAGTTCTAGCTTTTAATGAAAAAGACACATGAGTACATACAAACAACGCAGCCTTATTTACAATTTTAATTAACCAGTTTTTTGGGAAAAAATAAGTTGCTAATGGTTTCTGTCTAGCGTTTTAAATTATGAAATGATATTCACTTTCTATTATTACGACTGTGAAGATTCACAGTAGTGCCGAGTCTGTGCAGCTAGGCGGCAGGGGTCCTTTCTGCTGTAGCATGTTTGATAACGGCTCTAATCCTATTAATTTGCTCACTGGAGGCACATCCTGCCACTCGATGGTGTGCAAATCAGACAACTGCAGCCAAGCCTGTGGTGCTTTCTCTTTGTTTTGAGAGAAGGTTACAAATGGTAGCATCAAGGAACAGTGAGATCTGGTGTAAGATAAAGATTTTGAGGCAGGTTTCCTGACCCTAGTCTGAGAAGCCTTGTTCTGGGGTCTTCTGTCACCTTTGATTCTTAGCAGCCCTGAACTGTGATTTTGCAGCACTTACCCACCTCCAAATAGGCAGCATTTCCTATAATGACAGTATTTCTGAATTTTGGTATAAATGCTCATGCTCTCGCTCTCTCTCTCACACACACACGCGCACACAAATGCTACTGTTTGACCCTATCATAGTTGCAAAGCCCCTTCGTAAACATAGAAACCATTAAAAGAGGCAGAGATCAATCTTCTTTGGTATATGTTGGTCTTTTTAGTGTATATACTTTTTCAAAGAATAATGTGAGCTTGATAAAAATGCAGATTCCCAGGGATGCCAGGATAGCTCAGTGGCTGAGTGCTTGCCTCACAATTGCGAGATCTGAGGTTCAGTTCCTGGACCCAGCCAGTGCAAACCCGTATGCTGAACTACAGATCAACTGGTAACCGCCAGGATGGCAGCAAAGGTTCTCACCTCCCATGTAGGAGGCCTTCAGTTTGGTTCCTGCCCCATGGGCCCACATCCACCTGTGTGGAATGAAACCATGTCACAACTAATGATGTACAACTATGGACACTGCGCTCTCTCTCTCTCTCTCTCTCTCTCTCACACACACACACACACACACACACACACACACACACACACTTTCTCTCAAACAATAATAAATAAATAAATAAATTGTATTTACTTTTGGCTTTCACCAACACCTAGAAAATTGTAACCTCTGGGGATGGGGCTCCAGGAGCCTGAATTTTGAACAAATTCCCCAGATGATTTATCTACACATTAAAATTAGACAATCACTGTTCTGTGGATATCTACATTATAAAATAATTACTTATTAAAATAAAGCATCACAAGTTCTGAAAGACAATCTACTTCTAATAAAACTGGTGAACATTATTTAAAAACATTTAAAGTCTCTGGTAGTGGTCCTAAGTGCACACAGCAAATGAAGTAACATTTATTCAAGAGAATCTACCAAAACTGGGGAACAATGAATCTCTGATATTTGAACCGAGACCCACTCTCACCCTCTCCCCTCCCAGCTCACTAAGATGGAAACTCCCCTCCACGCTGGTTCAACCAAGAGCACAGGGCTCCCTTTCTCCCTGAGCTCTCAGTTGGAGGACTGTTTTTCAGTTGAGGCATTTCTTATCCTGCCCCAAGCTACCTGTTGCTAAAGCTAAGTTCTGAATGAGTGTGGCCAAGAGCTGTAACTCCTTCTGCCTAGCCCCCACTCATGGAACCCAGAGGCTCTGCCATGGGTGTAATACCACTGAGAACTCCAGGGCCCCATTGCCCTTGCCTCCGCTTGTAATGCAGAGCCCCATTGGGAGAGGCAAACCAGGAAGTCCTGAGACTGCTCATCCCCCTCCACTACTTGTCAGCTCTTAAAGCAGAGATATTACTCAGGGAAGCACACCATTTTCCCTGACCCCATCTGCACAGGCATGATGCAGAGATTTTGCTTGGGGGTAGAAACAGACTGTAACACAGAGTGCCAAATCTTTTCCCAAGACAACTTACTTCACTTGCAACAGAGAGTTAAATAGTTCAAACCAATAGCACTCTCATAAATGTCCTTATGGAGGCTCTGGTGAAAGGCATTTGGGGGAAGATTGGTAGAGCCATTGGAGATATAAGATAAATGGTATGAGTACTAGTTTGCCAGAGAGAATAAGGGAAAGAGATCTCTGGGGCCAGAATAAATCTCAAAGCACTGACCTTAGAAACTATCCCTTCAAAGAAGCCTAAATTTGATTGGCTAGGTCTGTGAAGAAATTTATGCCCCAGGACATTGTTGAAAATAATATTCAGCTAGAAATTAGTGGAATTTAACAGTATGGTATGTTCGGGGAAAGAAAGTTAAAGAGAGCTCTGCCATGACCATATCACCCCAGGGTGACTACAGGCATACCCAAGGCTGCAGCCCTTACGGGGCAATATCAGAGGTTTCCACTGGTATTGGGTGCTGCAGTGGAAATAGGCCTCACTAAAATAATCCATCCAGTTACTAAATGAATAAGCAAGAAAATAGCAATGACAAGCCCCAGAAGTGTGTGGAAGCAGGGGAGAAACCAATAACAAGAATTGCTACAATATATTACCTAAAATGTCTAGTTTCCAACAAAAATTACAAGACATGCAAAGAAACAAAAGTATGACCAGAAAAAAAAAGTAAAAAGCATACACTGGGGGCTGCCGGAACAGCTCAGTGGTTGAGTGCTTGCCTCGCATTTGCGAGGTCCTGTGTTCGGTTCCTAGCCCCGGCCTGTGCAAACCCATATGCCGAAGTGTGGCACAACTGGTTACCGCTGAGATGGCTCAGTGTTGAGTTCTCACCTCCCATGAAGGAGGGCCCCAGTTCAGTTCCTTCCCTGCATGGCCCCACATCCACCTGTGTGAAATGAAACCATGTCACAACTAATGATGTACAACTATGGAGACTGCTCTGGGCTCTCCCCCATTCTGTTTGTCTTTGTCTCTGTATCTGTATTTGTCTCTCTCTGTCTCCCTGTCTCTCTCTCTTACTCACCTTCTCTCAAAGACAATAAAATTTTTTTAAAAAGCATACACTGGAAAATGGAGGCAACCAAAACTGCCAATGAGAGCTACTAGATGCCAGATTTAACAAAGACTTCAAAGTAGTCGTTATAAATGTTTAAAAAACAAAAAACTAAAGGAAAGCATGATTAAAGAAGTAAAGGAGGGTATGTTGCTAGAATATCAGTAAAAAGATAGATATAATAAGAAAGAACCAAAAGGAAAACTACAATCACTGAAATGAAAAAATTTACCAGAGGAGCTCAACAGTAGATTTGAATTGGCAGAAAAATGAATTAGCAATCTTTAAAATAGATCAATAGAAATTATTCATCCTGAAGGACAGAGAGAAAGCAGCATGGCGAAAAATGAATGGAGCCTCAGAAAAATATAGGACACCATTAAATATTCCATCATATGCATAGTAGGAGAAAGAAAGGAGCAGAAAATATATTAGATGAAATAATGGGTGAAATGTTCCCAAATATATTTTAAAACATTAATTAATTTATGCAGCCAGGAAACTCATGGAACTTCATGTAGGATAAATTCAGAGAGAGCCATAAACAGACCCATCACCAAAGACAGGGAAAATATTATGAAAGCAGTCAGTGAAAAGTCACTTGTCTTTGGGCATCCCGGTAAGATTAATAGCTGATTTCTCATCAGAAACATTGGAACCCAGAAAGAAATGGGATAATATATTTGAAATGCTCAAAAGAAAAAACTGTCAACCAAGAATCCTATAATACAGCCAAGTTGTCTTTCAAAAATTAAGGTGAAATAAAGATATTCCCAGATAAATAGATACTGAGAAAGTTTGTTGTTCGTAGACACACCTTATGAAAAATTATAAAGTTCTTTAGGATGAAAGCAAGTGATCTTGGGCAGTAATTTGAATTTACACAAAAAGACAAAGAGCACCAGTAAAGGTAGTTCTATAACTATAAAAGACAACATAAATGCGTATTTCTTCTTCTCTTAACAGATTTAAGATCCATTGTATAAAATGCACTCTTGGGCCTATAAATATAGAAATTAATATGTTTGTCAGTAACAGTACAAAGGAGATGAGTGAGGGCAAAGCTGTATTGGGCTAAAGAAATTATTCTGTATTATAACTTGCGTGTGCTCTCTGCCAGGTCTTCAGCTATCAAGGAGTTAATTTGGTTGAAATTCAGCCAAAGCTGACACATGCCTCTTCTTTGAGGTCTCCTGGAGCTGAATGAAAGGCATGAAATGGTCTAGGAAACCGAGCATGTCGGATGAGATAATGTACATGAAAAGGCTTAAACTGTGAAGCATGACACATGTGAAGTACTGATACAATAAGCAGCAGCCTTGCATATGCTGTTCTGGGGCATGGGTGCTAACCAGCTAGGAGGAGTACCAGATGATGGACAGAGACTGATCAAGGATGGGTCAGTGAGAAATTTTACAAATCTGGATGTTTGAGAACCAAGAGGTCAGGACCAGGGAGGCGGATGGGAAGGGAGCAGTATTAACAAAGCAGGGGTCAGAGTTCACGACACAGCCAGAGGCCAGAAAAAAAGGAAGAGCTAAAGGATTTTGATCAGCAAGTCCTTGTGGTTTTACCCTCAAAATATGTCCAGACTCCGCCCACTTGTTACCACTTCCACAGACACCGTACTGGTCCAAGCTGCCATCAGCCTCTGCCTAGACTATTGTAGAAGCACCTACCTGGCCTCTCTGCTGCCACCTTTGTTTTTTCTCAGTCCATTCTCAACAGAATAGTCTGAGTGGTCCTGCCAAAAGCAAGATAGATCATATCATGTCACCCTGCACTCCAAATGCTTTCACATCTTCCTGTTCTTGGGATACAATCTGTAGTCCTTTACCATGTTTATGAGACATTATGATGTGGTCTGGACCTCAGTTACCTCTTAAATCTCAGTCTGTACCACCCACTTATCTGTTTCAATCACCTTGGGCTCCTTGTTCTTTGGATTCTCCAAGGCCACTCCTGCCCCATGGGCTTTGCCCCTCCTGTTCCTTCCCTGGAACCTCTTCCTACCTATTCGGCCTCTCAGATCATTCAGAGTTAAGCTCGGGTATCACCCTGACTTCTGTATCTTAAGTAGCACTTCCCAACCTGGTCACGATCACTCGGCTGTAGTTTATACAGCACTGAAATAAGAACTATAGAGTAAATATTAATTTATTGTCTGACTCCTCTACTAAATTACAAGCTCCATAAGCATAGGAATTTTGTCTGTCTTACTCCCTGCTTGCACTGTGCCTTTCCTAATTGAATGATTGGTTGAATAAACAAGTAGGATAGAGATTTAAGACTCCAGCAATAGGGCAAGGTATCAATTCAAGAAGCAAAGAGTTGCCTTAATCCTGAGCTTGCCTATGATTCTGTGCAGCCAGGCACCTGTTCCCCTGGGTGACTGGTCCAGGATTTATAGGTGGAGGTTCTGGCTCTGAGGAGGGAAGGGACAAGAGCAGCCCACCCACGCTTCCCCTGGGCTGTTCTGGGAATTCCAAAGGCAAGCCAAGAACCCCAGTGGGGAGGCTTCTGAGCTGTAGAAAAATTTTATTGAATTCTCTCTCCAGGAGCCCTATTTCTTTGGGATACAAGTTTTTAAAACTTTGGGAGAAATTTGTCATCATCTCTCTTCTCCCTTGAGGGACATCCTTGGCCAGTCCAATTGCTCTCACACTTATAGCAAAGTGAAAAAACAGCATGGTGTGAAAGAGCTAACTGTGGCTCTGTGTCTCCTTCCCAGCTGTAATCACAGGCAAGTTTTTTGTTTTTTAAGATTTATTTTTATTGTTTTTGACAGAGCAAATGAAACAGAGACAGAGACAGTGAGAAGGGGAAGGGCCCAGAGCAGTCTCCATAGTTGCATATCATTAGTTTTCTATAAGGTTTTCTTCCACAGGTGGGAGTGGGGCAGCACAGGGCAGGAACCAGGCTGGGGACCTCCCACAAAGGAGGCTCACCCTGATGAGATCCGAACTGGGAGAGCACCCCAGTTCAGCATATGGGTCCTCACAGGCCAGGCTGGGATTTGATCCTGGGACTTCAGGGCTGCATGACAAGCACTTAACCCAGGCCATTTGGGCTTCCCATAGACAAGTTTTTCAGTTTCTCAGAGCCTCACCACCCCATCTGTAAGCGGGGAGGGGCCTTTTCTAGGGATGTATGGATGAGGTGTGATCATGCATTTTAGGCACAACATTTGGCATGGTGTTATGCTTGGCAAATGCTCAGCTATTATTACTGTCAGGCGTGGGAGTGCTAGAAGAAACAGTTTATGTTCGGGGGCAGCTCCTCCGAGTTCCCATCTACAGAACTTCTCCAATTTTAATGTGCATATGTATCACTTGGAACAGTCTTGTTAAAATGCAGATTTTGATTCAGGATGTTGGGGAGCAGGCTGATTCTGCATTTCTAACCAGCTCCCAGGGTGTACTGATGTCACAGACCAAGCTCTGAACAGCCAGGTCCTACAAGAGAAAGGGCTGAGGGAAGCAAATACTGGTGAATGCATTTTCCTGAAGATGTACAGCCTCTGATTTCAACCTTAAAGGCAGCCTGAAATGACTGCATCCTAACCCAGAATAACTGCATTGTTCCTAACCCCTCTGCTGGTGTCCCTGGATCTGATTCCAGCAGTCCCCACCCGTCCCTACATATTAGTCCTGCAATGATGCCTCATGCACAGATACTCGCCCCCTCCAAGGAAGTTTCACTCTGAACCGAGAAAGAAGACAAAGAGGGCCTTCTCTTTCACCTAAATCTGCTCCTGGGTTTCCTTGGCCTTCAGACATATGGCCAGACACTTGTTTCCATGGCTGCTTAATGGTTTGTGAAGCAATTGCTGGAGGAAGCATTGCTATCACAAGCCAGGCAAGAGGGACAGAGGGATTCAGCAGCCAATGTTATCTTTGCTGAGTACTAGGGCTGCTCCAGCCCCCTTCCTCTCTCTGCCCAACAATGACAGATGGCTTCCGCATTCTTTGACCTACTGTTTGGCCAGACTTGACCAGATAGTCATCCATCAGCTGCCCTATTTGGCCCCCTCGAGTGCACCCTGTGGTTTGGGGGAGGTGAAAGTTGGAGGTTTCATTTAGAGCTCATCACGTCTCAGCTATTGTAGAAGAGCTTCAAGCCTGGATGGTTCTTATTCCAGATGTTACTGTCCTAGTGTCCATATGTCTCCAGGTGGGATCAGCAGGTTTACGCGGTAATGTTAAACTAATTAATCATAGGCTGATGCTTTAACAGCTTCAGTACCCAGACTGGGTTTGGCACTCACAAAGATGCAAGCCGTATATTTGGCATTATTAATCCAGAGAAAGGAAGCGAGGTTCAGCGTTTCCCATTGCTTTGGCACCGTCTAGTTTTCTTACTGATGTTGAATGTTACGAAGCCTCTGAAAGCTGTGTGGGAAAACCTCCAAATACTTCTCCTTCTGGCTCTCTGAGTGTGACAAACCAAAGCTTCAATTAATACGAGGTGCAAGGAGCCCTCTAGGACACGAGAAAAGGTAGATTCGGAATCATGAGACCTGGGTCCCATCCTGATGTACTTCTCTCTTCGTGACTTTGAACACACCATTTGATTGGTTTTACAGTTTTTTAAGGACCTACTAGGTTGCTTCAAGAAACGCCTGGGTTTTATTACTTTCTTTTTTCTAACTGTAACATGAGATTGTTACAGGAACTTGGCTTCTAAAAAACTTTAAAGTCTGTTTATATTCCTTTCCTTATTAAAACAGTATTTACTCACTAAAAACGTTTATTTCACTTATATGTCAATTTTACTTAAAAAAAAAAAACATAACAAAACTTTACCAAAGTAAAAAAGAGAAGAGGAAATTTGAGCAATTACTGTGTTCATGGAATGCAACCTGAACAAATCTATTAAAATTAAAGATAATTAAAATATTTTTTAAAACTAAAAAAAAAAAATCTATTAAAAACACTTTATAAACTCTAGAATTACTTGCAGAAGAAACAAAAAGTGAAAACTAGAAGCGACCTTGGTGTCTCAATAAAAAGAATGAGTTTGATAAAAGTAAAAGGTTAAACAAATTCCTCATTAACTCCATCACCCATAGACGTTTGATGTTTTAATGGAATAATTTCAGTGGGGATGGAAAGGGCTGGGGGGTGAAATACTGCATACTCTTTCTGTGTAGTTTTAAGAGCACCTCTCCCCTCAATTAAGAAAAAAGATATAATGTATCTATGTAACAAAATTATTTCTTGAAACTTCTCTATACACAAGAGAATGGAGTAGAGTAAAAAAAAACCCCTAAAGAAAACTTCCCACCACCATGAACACTTGTATCTGATACAAAATAAGCAATCAATAACTGATAGCACTTGGGTGTGCTTTCCTGGCATGTATAATGTTTTCCTCAGCCGAGGTTGTCCTATTTTTATGTATTTTGTATTTCACAATTTGATTTACCATTTGGTTTTCATTTGACCCGAATGATTTTGAATGGTTTTGCTGAGTACCTTGGTTCTTGGAAGGTTGTTTGCCTGGCCTCCTTCCTTTGACTTTCGAATTTTCAGGGGCAGTATCCCCAGAGCTTATCTGGAGAACTGAATCCCTTTTGTTGTATTCTTTACTAATACTTTGATTTAGTTTGCATTTAATTTGGAGACTTAACACCAATCTGCTGGACCTAAATGCGGGAAAAGATGTGACATTCTTTGAGTTATTGGTTATATGCCAGGCAATAGACTGGATGCTTTATGTCTCATGTAACCCACAGAAGAGAGTTTCTGATTAAAGTTAGGAACCTCTGACCACAGAAGTGTAAAATTCACCCCTGCTTTTAGGAGTAAAGTGAATGGAATTCAAATAATACACATATTCAGAAACGGGCTACTTTTACAATCAGCCCTGATGCAGAGCCTGGAGTCACCAAAATGACAGCTCACACCAAATGATTCACTTCTAGAGGAGCCAGTATCCCTCTCAGAGTATACCACAGAAGAGACCTCATTTAAAGAGAAGCTTAACTGGGCTTTTAAGTGGAAAGTTATCATTATATGCAAGCAACTTTGCATGTTTTTGTAGCCAGTCAGGGCAGCCTGGAGCCAGGTTCATAGTGAAAGCCTCTGGCAGGGCTGAAAACTTTCATCCAGATTCTGCCAGGAAGTTCTTTGAGGTGGATGACTCTGCTCCATTGATTTCAGTTCATCCCAGCAGGAGATAAGACCTCAGGAGGAGGGGCCTTCTATCCTGTGATCTCCAGTTAATTCATGCAGGAATGAAATGAGAAAACAGAGAATTTTGTAGGCATTCAAAGTGTGTGGGGGGGGGGGCGGGGGGAGGTGTAAATATAGAGAGTTTTTCAGTTATCGAGATTTTATTGGAATTTTGTTATTTTCCCATTTGCGACCAAAATGATGGGAGGACAGCCAGCCTTTTGGGGGAGGGAAGGTGGGGTGGATGAAGCAACAGACCCCACTGCAGGGACACTGCATTCCGCAGGGTAGACAGTGTTGACATTTAGGGCTATGTGATACTTTGATAATGGCAGTAATAATAGCGGCACTGCTTAAATGCGGGTGTGTGTGTGTGTGTGTGTGTGTGTGTGTGTTAAATTAACAAAGCAGTTTTGGGGTAAGGGTTTAAGAAGATATTAAGCCGACATCAGTGGTCATGTATTAATTTCTGGCCATGGAAGCTGGTTGGCAGGGGTGGTGAACCTTTTGGCGATTGAGTGCCAAAGTTTATGAAATAAGAGTATACTCGCTCGACTCGCGTGCCAACCCATCGAGTGAGATAGAGGTATCAATTATTTTTTATGTCTGTAAGAGCATAAACAATATATTTTTTAATGGTATTCACAGCTCCGCATGCACAAATAATTGCTCCGCGTGCCACTTTGGGCACGCGTGCCACAGGTTCGCCACCCCTGGTAGGCAGCTCTGCTCAGGGGAAGGGGCTGAAGAGAAGGAGAGGAGAGCAGCTGGCCCTTGGTCACCCAGCTCCAGCTGCGGCCCTCCTAGGACAGGGCAGAGAGCTATGCATATCCCTCCACAGTAGGCAGCACTCAGCCCGGGGTCACCTGGCTTTTATTTTAACCCCGGGTCACCCACCACGCGCCCTTCCCCCGGGTCACCCGCCACGCGCCCTTCCCCCGGGTCACCCTCCACGTACCCTTCCCCCTGGTCACCCGCCATGTGCTCTTCCCTCAGGTCACCACCACGCGTTCTTCCCTATGAACGTGCAGCGCAGTCTTTTGAATGCCAAAAAGTCAGATCATGTTACTCTTGCTTAATACCTCTCCACTGCATGTGTACACTTGAAAGTGTTGAATTACCCTCTTTCTTCGGTTTAGGCCCCACTTCCTCCACAAAAGAGGGTTTGGAGAAGGGAACAGATCTAGTCAACACTTCTCCAGGCACTGAAGAAGCAAGAATACTGGCACCTCCTCAATTCTCTCTGCGTTCAATCTGGGTGCCTTCCGAAAGCAGAGAATGCATCTGGAGGCCTGGGTTGTATGGAGCAGACATTTAGCTCAGCTCTCTCACTTTATAGATGAGGACACGGAGGCACAGAGGAGGCAAGTGATACCTTAAGTGAGTGCCAGGGGTGAACCACCAGCACTTGTGTCTCCTGACTCCTGGCCCAGTAACTTTGATGCCTTGGCTGATGGACAGCTCTGCAGTCGGAAGGGCATTTGAGGCTGGCAGGGAAGAGTGGCAGGGCCGGGCAGATGGGAGGCAGTGGAGGAGGCAGCTGGTAGGAAATGGAAAGGCTACGAAGGGCCACAATATCCATCCCTGCTGGCCATCTCCCCAGGGAGACCATGTCCTCAAATGCTCCTTCACAAAGCCATAAATGGTGACACAAAAGAACCACATGGATGGATTGACAAAGACCCTGACCTGCCATTGGTGCCTAATAACTAAGCACCCCTATATATCTGGAATCTTTATCCAGCTCTGTAACCTTGTTCTTTCCTTGGAAGACGTTTGAGACTTTCTCTTCCATTCCTTTTTATTTGGTTTGTGGCTGCAATTTAGAATCTATCTTTCCATTTGTCTCAGGTTCGAGGCTGAAGGAAAATGAATGTGGGCAATGTGACTTGCCTACTACAGTGTTTTGCTGTTCTGAAAAGGGCTGTAGAGGGAGGGAAGAAATGAGCAAATTCATGAGTCAACTTATCTTCATGCCTCTATTATGAAGAACACGGCCTCTACTTCTTTTGTGAGGTGTACTCATTTGTTAGTTTTAGTGAGCCCACTGGTAAGGGAACAAGAAGGCATTTACCGTGCTGGTTTCTAGAATGTGAACTGTGCGCTGTGGTCTTCTTTTGTTTGTTTGTTTTTTGCTTTCCTTTATGATCACAAACTTAAGGGTTAAGGGGCCCTAGGAGGATGCCAGCCTCACCACCCGCTCCTGTGCAGGAAGCCCCTTCCTAACATCCCTGCCGGTGGTTCCAATCCCTTTCCTCTGTGTCCACACAGCGAGTTGCCTCTATCTCTGTCGAAACACTCACTTCGTTTTGCTTTAAATTACAGTTATTTGAGGACTTGTCTTCAGTCTCAGCTGTGAGCCCCTGAGGGCAGGAATCCTGTCTCATTTCTCTTTGATCTCCCACAGCCCCTAACACAGAGCCTGGCCCACTCTCATAAATAGTTGAGTGAGTGACAAGGTGTTAACAGCGTCAAGAAGGCAGCCACAGTTAGACATCTCTGATAGCTAGAAAGGTCTTCCTAAAACTGAGCAGCGGACTCCTCCCTGTGTTCCCTGTGGGGAGAATGTAAACAGGCACAAATGCTAGAGAGCCAGGCATCCATAAGATGTACGTAAGGAACGCTGGGGACAGTCTAGTCACTCTAGTGCTTTGCTGTGACTGCTTTTCTTGTTTCCCACCTGGCCAAAGCACAGAAGGTCTTTCCCAAGACAGGAAAACCCAACAGCCTATATAGATAGATCTGGATAAAGAGTGTGAGGAGGAGGGGCAGTTTCAAGATTTGAATTCAGTTTGGAAGGACATCTGTATCAGGCTCTATCAATGTCCCACCCATGCTTCCTGAGCCCACTCTAAAGGTCATCTGCAGATGGTTCCCATACACTGATGGATTCCTGTGTGTCTCTGCCCATGGTCACTCTGATCCGGGGAGGGTGCTCAGCCTGTTTGTAGGCCAGGCTGCAAATGCCAGGGAGTAGCTCCAGGAGGATCCTTCAAGCACAAGTGATCCCCAGATCCCTCACCTTCCCGTGGGACAGCTCAGAAGTGTGTTCTGCACAGTCTCTCAGAAAGTTTCAGGAGGGATGGCCCCAGTTGCTCATGGCAGTAACCCACTAAGGGACACATCTTGTACTCGTTTTTCTCCCTGTCCTCTTTGACTTCCCTACTCCCTTGCTGCTTCCTAGGGTTACACTCAAACCATCTGGCCCAAGTCCTTTTCTTGGGGTCTGCTTTGGGGGAACCCAAACTACAACAATACAAGCAGGAAATTTGGGGGAATTCAACATTACTCCCTTAGAACACAGAACTTTTAAAATCAACATTCCTTTCCCCCTCCTTGTCTTTCTATTAAGTGCCGAGTTGGTTTTCTTATCAGTCTATACAGTTTAATTTTTAGTAGAATCTGTGTCAGCAAACAGGGCTGACATGATTCCTAAGTTTCTGAAGGGTACTTATTTCAAATAACAAGAATCAGTAATATTGTAGTTTATTAAGGAAATGTACTATGTCAGGATCAGGCCAGACTAAAGGGATTATGTGAGGGGGTCATTAGACATCAGGATGGATTTGTGCTCAAGCATGTCACCTAACCTTTTCAACTTCCACAGGGACTTTTTAAATGAAGAGAGATCTTAGCCACATGGCTTAGGTTTGGGATGGAGTGCTTGAGATCAGGGACAGCTAAGATGAATGGGGACCATGCGTGGAAGAAAAAGAGCAAACCTGCATTAGACTTACCCAGTATTAATGAGCTACCCTGAGCTAATAGACCAAGAGAAAATGCCATGGTTGAGGAATGTTTATTATCACTTGAGAAGATTTGTAACAAAGAACAAAGATGTACAAGCCACCTGCCGCCCTCGTCCTTCTTCAGACATTGTGAGTCAGAAAAGCTCCCTGTGGTTGCCACATTATTACTTGATTATTTTGACACCTTAGACAATTCATAGGAGGGAGCAGTTAAACATTACCATGCTCACTACTGTCTTATGTGTGAGGCTTTTCTTTTGTCTTACTCCTTCCTGGAGAGTTGTCTGCTAGCCTAGTAGGAAACAGCACACATGGTGGTCATGAATTTTAATTGGCAGTCAAAGATGGCAATGAGTGTGAGAAAAACACAAGACGAAAGGAGTCATTATGGCCAGGAGAACCCCGCAGATGCCTTTTAGGGTCAGGTGGGAAAAGGTTCCGAAGTTAAGTAGGGATCATTCCGCTGATCTCGTTTTTAACATGGAAAACTGTTGTGGCTTCCAATCCTCTCTTAATTTAAATCCTGACCGATGGCCAGTGTGCCAGCTCTTTTGATGGAGGGGCAGGTGTGGGGGCAGCAAAGTCTTCGTCTGGTGATGGGATGATAATAGAGTTATCATATAACACAATGGTGCCCAACCTTTTTGGCATCAGGGACTGGTTTCATAGAAGACAATTTTTCCACTGATGGAGTTTGGGGAGGGGTGTGTGTGTGTGTGGTGGTGGTAGGGGTTGGGGGGGGTGAGGGGGGGATGCACATGGCCAGTTCACCATAGAATTTGTGCTGCTCTGAGAATCTAAAGCTGCAGCTGGTCTGACAGGAAGCTGAGCTCAGGCGGTAATATGAGCCATGGGGAGTGGCAGTAAATACAGATGAAGCTTCTCTTGCTCACCCACCGCTCACCCACTTCCATCCTGCAGTGTGGCCCGGTTCCTAACAGGCCGTGGACCGGTACCGGTCTGTGGCTCAGGGGCTGAGAACTGGATGTATTCATAATGTGTCCTTTGCCCTCTTTGATGTTCAGCGCTACCCTGTCGTAGGTGGCAATAATGCCCTGAGTACAGCTTTCTCCTGAGAAAGAGAGGTATGTTTGCCTCCTTCAGCTTTTGCCCTAGTCTGCGCCATTACATCCAGAGAGTAACTCTTAGAAGTACCAGACTGTCCCCTTGGCATGACTTCAGAAGATGATTGTGAGGATTGCTACAGTAGTCCATGTAAAGTGGCTGCATTTATGTGCATTAATAGTTGACACAAAAGCTATGCTGGTCCCCAGAATGAAGGGCCTCTGTTACTGTACTTGCTATCCATTGGAATTGTATGTCACAGACAAAGACTTGCCTTGGGCTGGAGCTAGGTGTACTAGTGTGGCCTGTACCAGCTTTCTCCTCCTTTTTGTTTGCTTCCTTCCCCAAATACCCACCCTACAGGGAGGGGCGCCTTTTCAGCCTGCCCCACTAAGCACTCATTCCTTGCTCCCCAGAATGCCTATGTCAACATCAACCGCATCATGTCTGTGGCCTCCCGCCTCTCTGAGGCTGGCCATTACGCCTCCCAGCAAATCAAGCAGATTTCCACGCAGCTGGACCAGGAGTGGAAGAGCTTCGCAGCTGCCCTGGACGAGCGCAGCACCATCCTCGCCATGTCTGCAGTGTTCCACCAGAAGGCTGAGCAGGTGAGGCCGCAGGAGCGGCTGTGGCTGCTGGTGGGGGAGGGGCGGGGTGGGGGGACATGCACTTTCTGTAGTGAGCCCCTCCCCTCTTTCAGAAACACTGAAGACCTTGTTGAGTAATTCTAATAGTGAGCCAGGTTCTACTGCTTTCATGGCCCCCACGTCCATAAAGAAACCCTGATGGCTTTGCTTATTATCCAGACAAGAAGGAACCCAGAGCCTGTTTACGTCCTGCTGGGTGTTGATGGTTGTGTGTTTGTGTCAATCATCTGCTTAGTTTGCATCCCCTGAGCATAGATAGACCAGAGAGGAGAAAGTAAACTGATGGTTGAGTGCTGAGAGCAGGTGGAAACTAATTTTACATGAAGCATTTGCTATGGATAATAATAACATAATTTAGAAAGAATAATTCTTTGCTGCCATGTACTTACTGGTATTGACCAGTGACATTACTAACCCATTTTACAGAGAGGAGCCCTGAAGCTCAGATTAAGTGGCCTGCCTAAGAAGCAGTGGTATGTTGGAATTGGCTGTAGGCTGATCATGGAGAGCCAATTGTTAAATTTTCAGACATTTGGTGAGCTGGTTAAACATGACCATTACATAAAACTAACTGTATATTACATATGCCATATTAAAAACAAAGCCAAGGAATACCCAGAGCTCATTACTTCCCAGCTAGTTTGCTACATTTTATTATCTTGGTTCTTGAGTTTATATCTACTTTTCTCTATGGTGAAAATACTGTACAGTGTGCTCCCAATTATTTTCTAATTCCACATTTGATGTCACATTGATAGTTTGAAATAGAACATGATAGGAGTTTTACACCATAGAAATCATCAAATGCTACAAAGCAAGGTTTGATTTATTGTTTCATTGACTATCTAGAGTCTCACAAAAGTGAGGGAGAAAGTATTTTTAAAGATTTGTTTTTATTGTTTTTGACAGAGAGAGACAGAAAAACAGAGACAGAGAGAAGGGGGAGGGCCCAGAGCAATCTCCATAGTTTCACGTCATTGGTTTTTTACATAGTTTCATTCCACAGGTGGGTGTGGGGCTGCGCAGGGCAGGAACCAGGCCAGGAGCTTGGCCTGGTGAGAACCGAACTGGGGGCACATCCCAGTTCAGCATATGGGTCTGCGCAGGCCGGGGCCAGGATTTGATCCTTGGACCTTGGGACTATAAGACGAGTGCTCAACCCACTGAGCCATCCTAGCATCCTGAGAAAATATTTTTAAATGCTAAGTATTCTGTAGCTCTTACATTATGAATTGCACACAAAATTGAGGAAATCTGGATATTCTTTGATATTCAAAAACTGTTATTCCATTCAGCAAAGAAGTCCCTCCCATCATGGATGAACAAGTAATGTTCTGACATAAGTCTTCAGGTATTTTCACTTTTGTCTTAACACCAACATAAGTGAAAATATCAACCAGCTTTCATGTTGAAGCTATAAAGGTGCGACACTTACATACAAAAGCATCCTGTGTGAATCAATTGGCTAGGTGGAATTTTCAATAAAGAGCATTATATATGTTATCCTGTGTAAATAATGTACTACATAGCTTTTATATTAGTAAAGTTTACAATACATTTGTTGGTGTGTGTGTACATACACATATATGCTGGTTGTTAAACGTTTATTAACACACCACTTTGAAATTCACACTCTATGGGCAGCTGGAATTTCAACCCAGGTGTCTCTAACATTAAAGTCTGTGGTCTTCACCTGTAAATTTTTTCCTTTGTATGCCATTTGGGTAGTTCACAGATAATGGAGAGTCAAGGCCATACTTTAAATCTCTCCCTGTTACCACGTAACATGGAAGGCAGGATGGGATCATTGAAAGAGTGGGAGCTTGGGGGCCAAACATATGTAGGTCCTAGTCGCAGCCCCATCACTTGTTAGCACTTAGGCAAGTCACCCCACTACTCTGAGCTTGTTTCCTCATCCCTAATGTGGCGATAATACATATCTCCTACTGTTGTTATAAGGGTTAGCAGTGGACCGTGGGGCCTAGTGTGCTTTTTAAATGGTAGATGTTACGGTGAGTATTTGTTCAACATACTATCCTGGTATTTTGTATTTCTTTCACTGGGCCTATTTCCATCTGAGACCATCCCAAACACTGACATCCTTGTGTTCCAAGTTAAGGACAACCCCGTACATTGAGAGGGATCTAGCCATGTGGTGTTCATTTGTTTGTTTGGGTTTTGTTTTGTTTTGTTTTTTTGGTTAGTTTTTTAAGATGATGGTGATAATGACTGAGAGTGGCTAGTTCATTCTTAGGACCATGAGAGTATTCATATCTTATCTCCTGTTATGTTTGCAGCCCTGTCACTTGCACACTTTATTCAAGGTTTATCCCGATTGAGAGGCTTCGGCCCCGGCTTCCCGCTCTGTCTTTACTGTCCTTTCCTTGAGCTCCCCACTGTGTGGGGGCTGCTCCAGGACTGTCATTAGAGCATTACAGAGCAATCACAAGGGCCTTAGAGGTGCTCCTGTCACCATTGCTACGGGAATGTCATGTCGCTTTCAGGGTCCTTTGTAAAATGGTCATTGCTGGAGCAAAGAAGCTTCTGACATGTTACCAAGTACATGCACTCTGATACTGGATAGTACCCATAACTCTTCCAGACTTGCTAAGAGATGTCTAATGTGATTTAAAAAAAAAGATTCAGAATGTAAAATCAACCACAATAGCCAACAGGCCAGGGACTGAACGCTTGACAGTGACACCAAGACTGGAACTCAAGCAGCTGTAGAAAATGTAGCACCAGAATGGAGTAACTGGAGGAGTGAACTTCTCGTTGATGTTTTCTGGCTTAGTTTGGGTGAGGATTGCCATTTTATTTGTATCTTTATGAGTGCAGTTTTCTCTGGTATGACCAGTCCTTCAGGGAAACTCCTAAGCAGGGGGTGGCGAACCTATGGCACGTGTGCCCAAAGTGGCATGCGGAGCTGTGAATACCATTTAAAAAAATATTGTTTATGCTCTTATAGACATAAAAATAATCGATACCTCTATCTCACTCAATGGGTTGGCACGCGAGTCGAGCGAGTATACTCTTATTTCATAAACTTTGGCACTCAATCGCCAAAAGGTTCGCCACCCCTGCCTAAGCCGTGACTCTTTCTTAGCTACACACACACACACACACACACACACACAACCATAACCACACACTCACCCCAGAGAACAGATTCAAGGCTATTTTTTTCATGCATTTATTTGGGCAGCTCTTTATTGTCCTTATATGGTCTGTTCTTGGCAATGAGATAAAAAGGTATTTAGGCAATTAATGTAAACGGAGCTGTGCATCCAGGCGAGAGGAATCACAGACAGAACCATCCCAGACGATTGAGTGAAGAATGATTTGCATGTTAAGGTATACTTTTCCACCCAATTATTCTGGGTGAGTTCAGTTGACTCACCCTTGGTGCTCAGAGACCCGTTGTTTTCCGCAGTTGTTAATTTGAAGTTTTAAATAATTTGATTGCTGTCAAGATCTGTATCTCTGTATCACAGCCCCGGAGGCACTGCCACCATAGGCGCAGTCCAGTCTGTCCCCCTAAGCGGGCCCTCCCTCTCCCACCTGTACGAACACTGACTTGTCTTGAGGGTTACTCTCCATCCCTTGTGGGAATGGTTGAGCAAGTTCCCTGGCGGGTACGGGCTGGGGGTCCTGTATGAGGTGTTCTTTACTCCTCTTCACAACTCAGTGTACGCACTGTGAAGCACAGGTGTACAAACTGCTCACTTGTGCCTGTGAGTGTGCACAGCACAGCAGTGCCAATGTGTCCGTGTGAAGCAGTGTGCTGTTTGCACACCTGTTTCATAGTCAGTATGTGGACATAAGCTGTCGAACAGGCAGACAACTCCCACCCCCAGCAGTTCCGTAACCAGTGTGACTTCTTACATCAAGGTAGTGTTTGTAGAATGACAACAAAACACCCTCTACCGCAGTCCCGGAGGCTTCTGGGGGTCCTGAGGCTTCTCTCCAAGGCCTCTGAGAGTCTCCACATAATCTGCCCGTTGCCCACTGCCATGGCTCCCACACTGACCAGCTGGCTTCTCCTTTCAGTTCCTGTCGGGCGTGGACGCCTGGTGCAAGATGTGCAGCGAAGGTGGCCTGCCGTCCGAGATGCAGGACCTGGAGCTGGCGATCCACCACCACCAGTCCTTGTATGAGCAGGTGACCCAGGCCTACACAGAGGTGAGAAGCAAGCAGGCCACCAGGGCCCCTGGGTGTGCCCATGCAAGGGCTGGTAGCGAGAGCGACCGGCACACCGTAGAATAGCCTAGTTGGACTAAGAAGAGCAGCCATTTCCCCCGCTTTGGAGACGTCTGAAAGACCCTTGCTCTGTGAATGGTAGTGTCTCCAGCCAGAAAGCTGGCAAATGGGGCCATCTGCAGGCGCCACCTTGGCATGTGAGTGTGAAGATCAGACCCCGTCCTCTGGGGGAGGAATATAAGAAAGCCCCACTGCCCCCCTGGAGTTTGCTTTCTGGCTGCTACACACCAGCCACTCCTTTTGCGAAGCAGCTCATCAGAAAGTACAAGTTTTCTCACCAGAAAGTCCAGAGGAGAACTCACCACAGGATAGGGAGGAGTGGTTGTGGGAGTGAGAAGCTGCCGTGAAAGGGAAGGACACGCTAAAAGACTTCCACTGAAAAGTCAAAGGCGGGGCCGTGGTACAAAGCTAAGGAGGGGAAGTTCCCTTCTTGGTCTTTGTTCCTTTCAGAGTAAAAGCAGAGAGCCGTGTAGGTGCGTCTGTGTGGACATACACAAGTAAATAGGTTTGCTAACTGGCATGGGTTCTGAGGGTGGGTGGGGGCTGAGGGATATAAAGAGATGGGCCGATGAAGGAAGTGGGGTGAGGACGGGAACGTGAACTCACGTCTGGCCCCTGGGTTCCTCCTGGGACTGGCCATGTAGAGAGGTGTCTCCCAAATTGAGGCATCAGCCTCACCCAAGGGGCTTGTTAGAGGTGCGCATTCCCGGGTGACACCCCGGAGTAAAGGAGGATGTTGAGATGTGGGACCTGGAACCCTACCTTTTAATACATACTTACCCCAGATGAGTTTGATGCATGTTGAAGTCCAAGAACATCTGACTTCTGGATGAGACCAAGGGATTGTTGGCCACTGTCAAAACTGAGATTGAAGCTTGGCTTCTTTACCAGCTGTGTGACTTCAAGCAAGTTGCTTACCCACTCTAAGCCTCAGTTTCTTCTTCTGTGAAATGAGGGCGATAACACCTGCCTTGTAGGGGAGCTTTCAGGGTTATAAAGAAAATGCATGGAATGCACTTGGCCCGGGGCCTGGCAAGAATAAGTGCCGAAACTGGTACCAGGTTTTGTCCTAGGAGGCAGAGAGGAGGGCGTGTGAGCCGAACCTGATCTCATCTGCTCTGACGTAAATGGCCCAAGGCTTTCTCTCAGAACTGTGCCCCTGCGCATGGTGAAGCGTCTCCGGATTCACCACTTATAAAATATAGACATCGGGTATACAAATAGCTTCATGTTATACTTACCCGCTTATGGGGTGTGAGTATAATTACAAATCTGGACACAATATTCTTCCCCATTTGTGCTCAGGCCCTAGCATTGTGGGACATAGGCATTTCCCCTCCAAGCCCACTTTGGAGGTCACTGGACTGCCCTGCTTCCTTCGGATGTAGACCGAGGCAGGGAACTGGGACTCGTACTGATGTGGACTTCAGGACATGGCCCTCCCACCCTGACCCCCGTGCCCTGGTCATAGCACGATGCCAAGGGACAGCTTTTGCTCAGAATGCGCTGAAGACAGCTCTCCTGGGTCTGGCCATAGCTTATTTGTCTTAGTCATGTCTCTGGAAGGCGTTTCCTTGTATTACTTAGGCTACTTCCTCTCCCTCTTCCCTGGCCACATATTTTGGGAGGCAGGCATGGTGGGACAGGGTGGGCTGTGGCGGTCACCTGAACTGGCAGGAGTCCTCCAGCCAGGTTTCCACCAGGGCTCCTGTTAGTCACACGCCAGCCCACAGCATCTATGTGGTCGGGGGAGTAACTTCTTCTGTGCTCCTGGACCCCCGGCCAGGCTGTTACTGGGATGTAAAGGTGAGGTGAGGGGAGGCCGCAAGCCCAGCACACAGCTACCCCTTCATCCTCACAAAGCTGGAGGTGGGAGCACACCTTTCCTCCTTGCCAGTAAGAGAAGAAGTTCCTTTCAACTTCACCCCAACTTTGATTTCTTTTTTTAACCAACTTCATATGTGGTGTTAACAGTCCCATCAAGTCTCTAGTCACTACTGTTTTAAACCGGAAGACACATGCTCTGCTGGGGGCCCTGCCAAGCACTGGAGGGCCACAGTGTCGGGCGGGTGGTGCCACTCCACAGAATTTTAGGTGCCCGTGATGGTGCCAGGATTCCAGGGAGGAATGATAGAGAATGTACCCCTCTCTCTGGTCTCAGCACTGAGGGTGAGTGTGGGGGAGCCCAGCGGCATGGATGGTGTGTCCACAACCAGGGTCCTTCCTGTACTCTGCGTGTTCTGGAAAGATGAGGGTGTCACCACTTTCAGGAGAAAAAAGGGAGGCTGGATAGAAGGAGAACGAAAGGAGGGTCAACAAAGAAGGAAGAAAATGTCAAGGAAGTAAAGACAGGAGAGAGAGATGATGATGGTGATGATGATGATGATGGTGATGATGATGATGGAGATGATGGAGATAGAGTTGGTAGCCAGCCCTCCATGCTATGTCCCATTCTGAGCACCCCCATGTCTTAACTCATTTAATCCTCACCACAAGCCGATGAGGTATGTCCTATGACTGCCCCTGTTTTACAGACAAAGAAACTGAGGCTCCAAGAGATTGGGTAAGTTGCCTCTGGCTACTTATGTAGAAGTCCGGAGCCAGGTAGAAGAAGGTACAAAAGAAAGAGGGGGAGAGGTTTATGGTGTCGACATATATCCGGCTTTATTTCTGAAAAGCTCTGCTGCGTGACTTTCAGTGAGTTGTCGAAATACCTATGAAGGCCTACGTGCCAGCTTCTGTTCTCAGCGTCAGGGGGACAATGGTGAACAAGGCAGAGTCCTCCTGCCTTCCTGCTGGTAAAATTCAAGGGGGAGGAGAGGCTGATTCAAGAGTTTCAAAGACAGCTGGCTGCGGCCCCAGCAGCTCTCTCCCCGAGGATTCTGGGGTGCCCTGGCCTCCTCGGGGCTGGGCCCCACGGCAGCTCTCGCTGCCACGTCCCTCGACTGTCATGGGTCTGGGCAGGACTGAGATTCTCAGTCCTCATCAGGGAGCCCTGGGCAGACCTTCCTTGTCTGTCTGTGCCATGCCTGCTGCGCTGCGCCCTTGACCTGACCTTCTCTCCTTCCTGCAGGTCAGCCAGGATGGCAAGGCGCTGCTGGATGTGCTGCAGCGTCCCCTGAGCCCAGGGAACTCTGAGTCCCTCACGGCCACCGCCAACTACTCCAAGGCGGTGCACCAGGTGCTGGACGTGGTGCACGAGGTGCTGCACCACCAGCGGCGGCTCGAGAGCATCTGGCAGCACCGTAAGGTGCGGCTGCACCAGCGGCTGCAGCTCTGCGTCTTCCAGCAGGATGTGCAGCAGGTAAACCGCCCTGCACCCAGCATGCGTCCCCGGCAGAGCAGCCGAGGCCCTGGCGGGGCGGGGGTGGGGAGGAGCAGGCCTGGGAGCATCCGACTGATGGAGGGACGAGGGCGGTGTGAAGTGCCTGCTTCTCACCCGAGCAGCTTTGCACTGGGCCTCTCACCGCCCGGTGGCACTGAGAAGGGAGCCCGCCTGAGGAATAGCAATTCCTCACAGTCCCATGACAGAGTGTTCTGGGGGCAGAGCTTAACCTTCACTCAGTCGTGAGCTGTCTGGACAGTTCGGGAGCCTGGGGGTTGTCCGAGCACTGTCAGCATCGGACCCCACCTATAAAGAGCTCACTTCTTAACCAGGCTTCAGGTGGCCTGTAGAATGGGAGGTCTAGGATGGGATACGGGACCTGGAGGGGACCCTTTGGCAAGATTGGACTTGGGAACCCAGATTTAAAACATGGGCTGTTGGTTCTGTATGACCCAGAATTTGAGGTTATTTCTGGCTTGCTAGGTCTTTTTGCATTATTATACCAGTCATGCCTTTTTCCTTTACCACAAATAATAAAGCTATGGTTATGTTTCTGGCTTGAAAAGGAAAGCCTTGCCACAGAAGCCCTGTTGGGTGACATAACCCATTCTTTTCCCCTCATACTTTCTCTGTCGTCTCCCTGGGGACTCCTGGGGGCTCCGCTCTGAGGACTGATGTACCGGGGGTGGGGGTGCTGGTCAGGAGCAGGCGACTGAGATCGAGGCTTAGCTTCATCTCCCTGCTGGTTCACGGTGAGAGGAAGAGGTGGGGGCACTTGTGTTGTCAGACTTTTCTGTGACCCTCACGTAACTTCAAGATTATGCATGTGAGAGAACAGTTCACTCTGCCGTCGTATCTTCTGTGGGACTGGCCACATGTAACCCAAAGGTGCATCCAGATGCACAGGAAGCTGAGAGCCAGGTGGGCATGCCTTTGCACATAGAGGTTTCCGTCACGGCTGTTGGGAGCGGCCTGGTGCTGCCCTGACACGCTCTGGCTGAGGGGTGGGCAGCTCACCGTGCAGTCAGTCCCAGGAGTAGACAGGCCTTCGTGAGTGCCCCCCATTCTTGGGCTGCCTTAACGCCCTGGCCGCCCCTCGCCCTCAGCTGGCACAGTGATTGAGTCGTTGCGGGGCGGCACCTCAGCCTCCTCAGCCTCAGGAGAGGTGGGTGCTGCTTATGGGCTGGCCCCGGCTCGGGAGCCCTGTGGGGCCTGCTGGGAATGGAGAAGCAAATGAGTCGGATGCCTGCTGCTGCCATCTGGAGCTGTCCAGAGAAATCTATCCCCCCTGAGCCCAGGAGAGCACGGAGTCCATCTGTGATGGAGACAGAGGCTGGTGCCAGCCTCCGGGGTCACACACAGGGGCATCACTATTCCGGTGACCTCAGCATGACTCGCAGAGATAATTGGGCTTCGAGTCATGCCGCTTCCTTTGTGTGCTCTCTGTCCTTCTGCCTTCCTGCCGGCGGTCCTGGGACGGGCTCTGGAGAGGGGCTGCGAGCAGGATGGGGGGAAGGGCCCCCACAGCAGGAGGGCAGCCTCTGGACTCAGCCTATCTGGGAACTGTTATCGGACTTTCCTGTGGCCACCGTGACATCTACACTAACGCTAGGGAACGTGTAATAAAATTACTCCTGTGGCTACCATATTTTCCGGTGTATAAGACGACCGGGCGTATAAGACGACCCCCTAATTTTACAGTTAAAACATAGGTTTAGGCCTATATTGCTGTATAAGACTACAGCCTCGGAAGTGGGGGGGTAGTCTTATACAGAGAATATAGGCCTAAACCTATGTTTTAACTGTAAAATTAGGGGGTCATCTTATACACCCGGTCGTCTTATACGCCGGAAAATACGGGGTATTCTGCATCATGTTCTTGAAAATGAGAGCGCTGCTGGAATTGACACCTCATTAATTCATCTCTATGGCACAAATCAAACTGTTGGCACTGAGGCAGAGCATGCAGAAGATGCCCAAGTGGATGTGAGGGGGAATTGGATTTCCCACAAGAACAGAATTTCCCAGGATGGTTAATTCCGTTGTTCTTCTCAGGATGTGGGACTATGACATCTGGGAACATGACTTCATTTACCCAATGTCGCACTCACTTTTTATGTCACCATGTATCAAACACTGGCACAGAACACACACAAAAATAAAACGCAGAAAAGAGGAGCTACCAAACCTGGGAATGAGCACAGATGTGTACTGAACACCCATACAACCCTTAGTGCCCGATCAGTGTCTAAGCTGGTGCTGCAGAAAGCAGTGCAGGGCTCAGACTGGTCTCCTGACTCCCAGAAATGTTACCGTATTTTCCGGCGTATAAGACGACCCCCTAATTTTACAGTTAAAACATAGGCTTAGGCCTATATTCGCTGTATAAGACTACCCCCCACTTCCGAGGCTGTAGTCTTATACAGCGAATATAGGCCTAAACCTATGTTTTAACTGTAAAATTAGGGGGTCGTCTTATACGCCCGGTCGTCTAATACGCCGGAAAATACGGTATATATTTATTGTTGTTTTTTAATTTTTCATGTTTTATCTCTTTATTCCAGTATTTCCTTGAGAGTAGAGACTGATTTTTTGCTCTTTGTGCCCTTGCAGCTCTTAGCTGTGTCTGGCCTGAAGCTAGGTTTCTCTTTACATTTGCTAACTTGAGCTGAAATTATCATTGGAGGACCGCAGCTTCTGCTTCTGTAAAGCAAACACCTTTTAACCCTCCCTCCTAGCACAACCATAATTGGCTGAAGAGTAGCTGGAGTCTGCCTGCAGACATTGTGATGTGCCGGTCGTGAGGGTTCCGGATCCCACAGCCCAGGCAGAGGACACGGGGACCTCCCCGCAGTGCTCATGAAGGACCTGCTACTCATCAGTCATTCGGGAAGCTGGGGCCACTTCAGTTGGCCGAGCACTTCACTAGGTTCTGGCAAGATGCCTGCTTGGTTAGAATGGTTTGTTGGGTACACTGGAGAGTGTAAAGGACAGTTCTGTAAGACTGTGGCAGTCAGTGTGCAGGGCAGTAGAGTATTGATAGAACCGTTATAGGCAGAGGCATGAGGAGTCAGAGTTAGAGGCTTGAAGAAGAGAACCGAGTCAGGATTCAGAACTCCTGAGCACATTTGGGATCCAGAGATGTTGATCAGCAGCCTAAGTGGGAAGCTTGTGAGCCAGCACCAGTGGCTGGGGCAATACAGAAGCCCAGAGAAGACCATGGGCCCTGGAGTCACATACGCTGGGGCTCAATCCTGGGCAGGTTGCTTCGCCTCCAGTGCTTCTTCAGTTTGTTCACCGCTAATGTAGGAGCGGTCATAGTACCTGTCTCATCAGACGGAACGCTATGCAAGTACAGGGCTTACTTAGCACACTGCCTGCTTGGTATGTAGGACAACCCTCTGCTGGTGTGCTGGGTGGTTAGTCACACCCTCTTTGAGCAGTACTCGGGCGCCCCCTGGTGCTTGTGCTGTTGGGGACCCTCCACATGATTCCCCTGCTTTCTGCAATTGCAACTGTTTTCATGGGTCTGCTGAGTTCTTTTCACTCAGTGATAAAAATTCCAGAGCTGTCCAGAACTTGTAAGAGCATCCAGTCGAATCTGCCCTATGATTGAGGAAATTGAAGCCCAGAGGTGTAAAGTAACTTGGCCATAACCACACAGCCAGTGAATGATAATTCTAGGACCAGGAAGGCAGAGAAGAACTGGAAGAGAGATGGGAAGCACACGTGCATACTTAACACAGAGGGGAGGATAACAGACAGACACATACACGCACCCTGCAATAGATGGTGAGAGGGAGAGACAGAGACAGACAAGGGGGAGAGGCAGCAAGGGGGAGAGAGATTTAAAGACAGAGATACAAAACACATACATGGAATGGGAAGATGAAGGAAAAATGGACAATGAGGAGACAGTGCCTGCCTGACTGGTGGCCCCGTTGCCACTTCAGGGGGTGGTCTGTCCAAGGAGGGATACTTTGGCCTTCAAGGGCCCAAAGCAGAGTTGAAAACCAAAGATAGATGCCAGTGGAAAGAAGATTCCATTTAAACATATGCATCCAGAACTGGCCTGACATATTCTCTCTGTGGCCCGATGGGTTCCAGCAGGTGAGTTCTCAGCTTTCTCTTCCCTGCTGGGCTTGGGAACAGTAGAAATAAATCTCGAAGGATCAAACTGGAACTTGGGTCCCTTAAGCTACAGAAAGGTGTGAATGGGGCACACCTGCCATAGTATGTCTCATGGAATAATTTTTAATATATTTTTCCGGTTTAGGGAGGGATAGTACTGAGCAATAGCCAAAAGCGTGCATCCGCCAATCTCCGCCTTCTGTCTCTTATTTCCCCCTAACTCCTGTGGCCTCCCATGGATGTAAAGGACTACTTCCAAGCCCACATAGACCTGACTTTGTGTTGAGAAGAACAAGGAGTATCTAGACCGTTGATCTTTCTGTAGATTCAAATTCTGTTCCATTATTTGATAGCCAGGGCAGCTGTTTTGAATACTCTCGGCAGGCCATCTTGTTCTGCCTTCTTTTTTGCTGCTTCTCTCTATTTTGTGCAAGAATAAATTATAAAGTGTTTTTGGAACACCTGCTATGTGCAAGGCCCTGCACTAGGCATTGGGACATACAAAGGGCACACAGCTATCTAGGTTCAGGGCTGAAGAAGCAAAGCAGCAATGGACTGGTGGAGTCAGAGCAGAGGAAATTCCCTGTGGTTGGGGTGGGCTTTGCACTGGTCCTTGGAGCTCAGGCAAAGCAGATGGGCTTGGCGTTCCTGGGGAAGGCCAGGAAGCAGAGTTAAGTTGTAGCCAAGGGCAGAGAAGAGGAAGTCTATGTGCCTGTTCCTGGCAACACTGTGGGAATAAGGTTGGGTTGCTTGGGAATGGTCTTGGTGTGTGTGTGTGTGGGATAGCGACACCTTTAAGGCTCCAGCACCCTCCCTTAAAAATAAGGTCTTTTCCTGGGTGCAGGGATAGCTCAGCGATTGATCGCTTGCCTTGCAATCACGAGGTCTGGAGTTTGATTCCTGGCCCTGGCCCCTGCAACCCCATATGCTGAACCGCGGTACAACTGGTGACCACCGGGATGGCAGCAAAGGTTCTCGCCTCCCACGTGGGAGGCCCCTGGTTCAGTTCCCGCCCTGCACGGCTCCATGTCCACCTGTGTGGAATGAACCCATGTCACAACTAATGATGTACAACTGTGGAGACTGCTCTAGATTCTCTCTCTTTCTCCCTCTCTCCCTCCCTTCCTCTCTCCCTCTCTCAAACAATAAAATAAAAAATAAAATGTCTTTTCCTTTTAAGCAGTCCAGTCAGGTGAGCTAGTGAGGGGCAGAAGTGGCAGAATTTATCTGGCTCTGTGACTTTCCCTTGTGAAGGATGTATGAATATTAAAGTCCATAGTTTGGGTTGCAAAGGAACCTCACCTGTTTCTCTCAGTTTTTCTGGAGCTGCACATGGAAATTTATAGCTTTTACTATGTCATCTCTTGCCTGCCTAAGAATATGTAAAAAGGATTTGAGAATCTTTTTTTTTTTTTTAATTTCAGTTATTCAGTCTTTTACTAACTCTAGTGGCTATAGCCCCTTAATCATGCCAAACCAGTTTGGGCAGGGCATCATCCAATTGACATCTTAGCATAATAAAAATGGGCATTTGGGATTGCACACAGAATGGTTAGAAAAAGGTGACCAGAACAATGGTAGTTCCAGAAATTAGCCCTTCCTTTGAGGAGGAAGGATTAAAGCCTTTTTAAAGGGAAAAGCTCAGGAGGTAGTCCCAGATAGATCTGGAAACAAACACAAGGGGAGCCATTCAAAATCTGAACTAACAGTTCTTTGGTGAGAGGATTCAAACATCAGAGCCATGGTTGGATTTCAGCCCTGAGATTTTGTTACTGAGATAAATGTGTCTATAAAAGTTTTATTGTTCAAAGCTCAGAATTTATCATTTTTATGAGTATGATTGAGTAATCACTTCACCTGCCTTTTCTTATTTAAGCTTCCAACACCATGAGGCAGATGATGGTTTGGCCTCTATCTTACTGATGAGGAAATCAGGGCTTAGAAATGTGAAGTAAGCTTGCCCTTTCCCAGCAGAACAGGAACTCGAACCCAAGTCCACTGAAACACTAGGGCCATGCGCTTAGCCTCTCTGCTATGCCCTGGGCACTCTGCTAGGGGATGGGAATGCAGAGACACAGCCCTTGCCCTTGAGGGGTTTAGAATTTAGTGATGGAACCTCATTGCTCAAATGGCCCTGAGGGATTACTTGGTCCCAAAGGATGAGGCTTGCCCAAGGTCATACAGCCTCTGACACCCAAGATTCATGCTCAGACTACTAGGAAGACCAGTATAGTCATACTCAGACCTGAGCACTCTTTTCCATCTGTTCTGTCATTATCAGATGCCTCCTACAGTTATTTAACTTGTACAGATTTCCCTAAAACAGACACTACCCATTCTCATTTGTTTTTCACAATCATAATTACGTGAAAATTATGTTTAAAAGCATTGCTGATGCTTTTCTTTGAAGTGTATATCTCAAATACTATCCATTTGTCCATGGTAGTATTTAGCAAGTGTGGGTTCTCAGTTAAGGTTTTTGCTGGTAATAATCCAATCATCCCAGTACATTCAGAAAGATAATCGGTGGTTCTTTGGGCGGAGTGATTGCCCAGAAAGAGCAGGGTCAAGGCCCCGCTGAATTGGGAGGTAGGAAGGAGAGAAAATGGGCTGTTTGTCACATTGCTTACTGACTGGAGTGAAGAGAAGGAAGCATTCCCATCTGCCACATTGGTGTCACTGATCCTAGAGGGAGCGCTCCCTCCCTCTCCCCATTGAAGGAGGCTGGTACTAACTGGTGCTCCCCTGGTACTCCCTAGCGAGAATCAGCAGGGCTGGGGAGTGCACTCGAGGGGATTGCCTGTGACGTCCTCAGACCCTCCTGCCTGGGAATTTCATGAACTAGAACCCCTCTGCATGCTACACCCCACCCCGTTCCTCTCTGCCCCACTTCTGCCTTCCTCTCTTCCCTTCTCCATCATGGCCTTTTCCTTGGGTGCTTGCTTTTATTTTTCGGATACACACTGTGTTCTGACTGAAGAGTAGTCCTTCCTTAGTGAGCATCTTCCAAGGAGGACCTGGGTGCCCCCATCAAGCAGGCTTGGGAGGCTGGCAAGGCCAGGAGGCAGTGTGAGGAAGTCCCTTCCCAGGAGTTCCTGAGCCTCAGCGCTTCCTGATCCACCGTCATTCGCAATGCCTTTAATGTTCTCAATTCCGTTTTTATTACATGTTAACAAATGGCAAGACAGTCACCATCCAGGGTCCCTTCTTCCTGGTAACCCTTGTGCTCAGCATGTCCTTGACCTCAGCATGCTATTTCTGGAGCCTTACATACCAAGCAAAAGGATCAGAGACTCCGACTTGATGACTAGTAAAGAAGTGCTGACAGACTTGGAGCAGGGGAAGCTGGCAGTCAAAGTGAAGGTCTGAGGGGTTTTGGTGCCAGTCGGGGGCTGGGTTGGAGTGGGAGGATCCTGAGAACCATAGTCATGGTGTGGCCAAAAAGCATGAACTAGAGGGAGGTTTGAGAGCATGTATGAAAAAACATCACTGGAAATTGATGCTCCTTGTGTTACAGAAAACAAGGGAGATGTGAAGTTTGAATATTGAACTATATCTTTCAAATGTGGCTCTTGGACCCCTAGCATTAAAATCCTTCGGGCAGTTTGAAGAGTTTGTTAAAAACAGATTATCTGGCCCTGTTCCACGTTTTGATTCAGAATCTGTGGGTAAAATGGTGCCTGTGTCTTTAAAAGAACCCCAGGTGATTCTAAAGTTTGAGAACCTCTGACTTACGGGATTCAAGCGTTAGTGGTGAAAAGTATGGTGACACCATAAATGGGTATCAAGGCACCAGGGTGAGGAGATTCACTCAAGAAGGTGTCAAGGACAAGATGAGTCCCAGTCACCCCGGCCTCCTCGGTGTTAGGAAGGGACAGGCGTGGGATGGCTGGGAGTGGAGGGACTCAAGGGAATGGCGTAGCTGAAACTTGTCTTCTGGCCTCTCAGCCAGCTTCCAGCTGGCATGGTATCTGTCAGGCGAAAGGACCAGACTTCTCAGGGGAAAGAGAGTCTATACCCCTGCTAATGAATTTCACCTGAGCCCTTTAAGAAAAATGAAGTCTTCTCCCATCATAGCAGGACATTTATTTTGATCATATGTGTTCCAAAGAGGGAACAGAGAATGAATTGCTGGTAATTGGGCATTTCAAGTGGCGCCCACATGCTATCTGGGTGGTAATGGCAGTGGACGAGCCGTTCCTCTTCAGAACCAACACTTGGTGTGCTCCGTAGGGAGACAGAAATAATGAACTCTCCTGGGTGCTCTTACACACTGTGTGTACTTGAGCCTTTAACAGAACAAAATACGTTATAAACACCTGATGTGTGAACTCCCCTTCGTGGGTCTCAGAGTAAGGGCTTACTAAAGAGCGGGGGAGAGGGCTGGTAGGCAGGAGCTGAGAGGGAGGAGTTCTTCTTGTGTACTTAAAACAACAAAGCGTCTTGCTTGTTTTACCATTGATTTAATAAAGACACAAACTGAGGAATCTATTTCAAATAATATGATTGATCAGCCAGATGAGGGATCAGAGAGTTGAGAATCACAACTCTCTGATTCCACATCTGTTCGGAAAACGTCTCCATTGAGAACAAGAAGTTCTCAAATCAGATTGGTTGAGTTCATTCACTCATTGAATCAGCAAAGGCTCTTTGAGAACACAGAAGAGAACCAAACAGAGCCCCTGCCTTCATGGAGCTTACATAGGAGGGAAAGAGCAAGTACTACCACAAACAAACAAATAGGTAATCGATCCTATAGTGCTAGCCCGTGATGTAGGAGCAGAGTGGAATGAATAAGCCATGGGGTGTATTTAAGGAGAGGTTCCAGGCATGTGAAATGAGACCTAAAAGTCCTTGAAACTAGAATGAACTGCGTGCACTCCCCAAAATGGGAGAATGGCAAGAGTGGCTGGTGAACAGGTGTCAGGAAAAAGGGTAAGAAGTTTGGAGAAATGGGATGGGTCCATATCAAATCGGGTTAAGTCATGGAGAGACTTTAGATTTTCTAAGTGTGCTAGGAAACACTTGTAGTTTCTATAAGGGGACTGTCATGACTTGATTTGTGTTTAAAGAAAGAGGGCTAGCTACTGTGTGGGTAGGGATGGCAAGAATCAAAGGAGGAAGACCACTTAGAGGACTGGTGGGGTGAGAGGAAAGATGGTGGCCTGGACTAGAGTGGCTGTGATGGAATCAGTTTGCAGGAAAGAGGAAGTAAGGAAGGCTCTCGCGCTTCCGGCTAAGCAGTATTATAATTTGCTGAGACCTGGAAGTCCGGGAGAGCAGGGGGGTGAGGCAAAAGGGAGTCAAGTGTTCTGTTTCAGATATGTTAAGTGTGATGTGCCCACTATATGCCAAATTGGAGAGGAAGAGAAGACAGTTGCATACATGACTCAATCTCAGGAGAGAAATTAGGGCTGGTAGTGTGAACATGGCAATGACCAGCATACAGGTCATATTGAAAGCCATGGAACTGGATGAGATCTTCCAGGAGTAAGAGAAGAGAATGAAGAGGTCCAGAATGTAGGGGCTGGGCAGATGACGAGTTACAAAAAACTACGTAGTTGAGATCAGTGAGCCTGGGGGAGTTCCCAGTGACAATGGTGTCTTCCTCTTAAGTGGGGCTGAACAGAGGCGGCGCCTCTGGTAGGTAGGACAGGAAGGCCGCAGTGGCCAGGGGTTCAGAGCCTGGTGACTGAAAATGGCTTTGGTGGGTGAGCAGCCCAGCAGTGGGAGTCCTCAAGGAAGGATGGTCCAGAGTGAGGGAGGAGGGAGTCCCTGTGTAGAGCTGGCCTGGTGTAGGGTGTTGGAGCCCAAGCAAAGTGAGCAGATCATCTATATAAGAGGGTGACCTGGCACAGGTGCAGAGCCTGAGCAGGTTATGGAGGCCATCTACGAGGACAGGGGCAGTGGTGGACAGTGTCCCAGCCTGGGCGGAGTGAAGAACACATTCACACAAGGAAGACAGCCCAGCTTAGAAGGATTGGAGTCCAAACAGGGTAGGGATGCGTCCACACAGGGGGCTAGATAGAGGAAGTTTATTAGGGGGTGGTCTTGGAAATAACCCCTGGGGAAGGGAAGGGAAGAAGAGAATTGATAGAGGGTAAAGTCGAGCTGCAGTGTCATCTCAGGGAATCCTCAGCCAGCTATAGGGCATTCTAAAGACTGGGTGACCATTCTGAGCTGTCCCAGGGTGAAGAGAGAGAACTGGGTCGTTATACACTGGAGTTCAGCAATGTACACAGGCCAGCCTGGGAAGGGGGGTGGCCTGGGGCAAAGGTGCTGTCTTCAGCCAATGGTAATAATCCCCAGAGGGGACTGACAGCGGAAGGCTTTCTGCCTGCTTGTGGCACTCCCGGCAGTTGTGGTAAAAAGTTACTTATGACATATCACAGAATCCGCCACATGCATAGTCTCAGTACTGCCCTCAAGTAGTTATTAATTACAAAGGGAGTAAAAAACTTTTGCAGTGAAGAAGGCTGGAAGACACCGCCTGAATCTAGGATCAAAGTTGGCACCACCAGTAATAGGACAAATTGAAATTGTGTCCCACCTGGTAGAATGCAGTGGGAAAAACAAGAACCATTCCTATGATATTCCTGATTCTAATCCTGAGAAAACATCAGGAAACCCAAACTGAGGGACTTTCTATAAAGTAATTACCCAATAACTGTCCAAAATGTCAAAGGCAGGAAAGTCAAGGGGAGCCTAAGGAACTATTCCAGGTTAAAGGGACAACTAAACACAGCACATGCGCTGGACTGCATCCTTTTTCCTCTAAAAGTCAGTGTTAAGGCAGATGGCCGAACTTCAATGGGGTCTGGGTATTCACCACTTGGGTCTGAATCCTGACTCTATTTGGTAGCTGTGTAAGCTTAGGCAAATGAATGAACCTCTCTGATACTAATTTTCTTGCTCCAAACATGGGGTTATTGACTCGCACCGCTCAGGGCTGTGTGAGATAGTCTAGAGAAGGCGATAAGCAGCGTGCTGTGACCTAGTGCTTGACAAAGAACCAGCCCTCCGTGTTTTCTTCGTCCAAGGAGCGGAGCTGCAGTGCCCTCAGTATAATAAAATCGTGACATATTTGAGCCATAATAGAAAGAGGTTTAGGGAGATGTTCTGGTTCAGCATCCTGAATTGAGGCAGTGGGGTCCAGAGAGGGGCAGGCACATGCCTGGGTCAGAGTTGGTTAGAGGCAAAGCTGGGACAAGAACCCAGGTTCCTCTGGACCCCGAGGATGGTGTCTGTAAGTTAGGGTGAACATGATGGTGTCACGTTGTAGGGATGCTTTAGGAACCTAAAACACTTTGATGTGGAGGTAGAGCTTAGAAACCAATTTAAAACTGTTCGAAAGGTAGTTTTCTCTACAGGCATTGGGTTGGCTTATCCTTGGGGGTCTCCTCTATCACTGAATCTCTATCATGCTAGAAGAAATCCAAAAACCCAGAGTCCCGGGACAGAAAGCATCCAGGCCCTTAATTCTTCTCCCATTAACTCAGTTGTATTCATGGCCACAGTTCAGAAAATAGCCACAGTTCTCCTCAAGGGGACTTTTTCTCTTCTCCTGAGCAGAGAGAAAGAACTGTCTTTCCCCCTGAAAAGCTCTCTATCTTGATTGCATGGTGGTTGGAATAAACACAATTAGAGGAGGAAGAAAGGGGGTGATTAGAGAATTATGTAGAATAGCTGTTCAGTTGGCTCCCAGATCGGGTTCAGGATGTGCGTGTCTGTCTTGGAAAGGCTGTTCTGGGCAAGGACTCGTTTCTGGTTGAGACGTTGGGGCATAAGGGGAGGAGAAGCGTCACAAGTTGTTTACAGGCTGTCTGCCTGTGAGAGTTGGTAGGGAAGCCGGCCAAACCTGGGCTACTTCCTGGTGACTGAGTAAGATCGAGCCTCTTGCTGACTGAGGTGACACAACTTCTCCCAACAGAGCAAGGCGGGGGCCTCAGCACGTTTGCACTTGACACTTCGCAGCTATGAGCGTCCATTATCTCCTGCATGTGTGAGGCAGGCAGGGAATCCGGAGGCTGGGGCAGGAAGAAAGGGTAGCGTACAATGTGAGAACCCCATACTCCTGCAGGAACAGACTACCTGCCATGTGGGGCGGTGGGGAGGGTGGAGACACACACAGAGAGACTTAGAATGCAGACTGTGAGAGGTGCTAAGACAGAGTTACTGTGAGACTGTGGAGGTAGTCACCCCAAAGTTGCATGTTGGGGGGAAGAGTTAGAGTTCATTGCAGTTCAGCATGTCTTGAGCAAACAAACCACTCTGTGCTTAGTGCCATGCAGTGTCCAGCAATTACAAGGAGTTGGAGCCTAGTGGGGGAGACAGGCCTGTGAGCAGTAATTGTGGTTTGAACAGAATCAGAGAAGAGTGATACCACCCCAGCCTGAGCAGGTCATTGAAGAGAGAGGGCTTTCCAAACCTAGTGATTTTGAGATGGTGCCTAAAGGCGGAGTAGGAAGGAGCCTGGGAAGTGGATGTAGGGAGAAAAACGATATGGACATTTCAAGTGAAGTTAAACGTAGGGACAGGTGAGAAGCAGCTTTGGGGTGTTTAGGGGTGAGGCAGGAACTCATTGGAGGTAGGGTTGAGAGTGGAGTCAGCCAGCCACAGAGGACTTTGCATATCAGGTTAAGGGGCCCCTTAAAAACTATGTCCCAGTGAAATGTTCCTTCAAGAATGCATGGCTTAATTCCATTTAAGCCTAAATTTGTGTTTCAAATAGATTTGGTGTCCCTAATTGTTTTTATTGTTAGTATCCAGGTATAGTATCCAAAAATTAACATTGTAATTTTTTTAAGATTTATTTTTTATTGTTTTTGAGGGAAAATGAGAGAGAATGGGGGGAGGGTCCAGAGCAGTCTTCAGAGTTGTACATCATTAATTGTGACATGGTTTCATGCCACACAGGTGGATGTAGGGATGTGCAGGGCAGGAACTGAACCAGGGGCCTCCTGCTTGGGAGGCGAGAACCTTCACCACCGCACCATCCTGGCAGTTGCCAGTTGCCCCACAGTTCAGCATATGGAGTTGCACAGGGTGCAGGGCCAAGCATCAAACCCTGGACCTCAGGACTGGGGGGTAAGCGTTCAACCACTGAGCTAGCCCAGCATCTCCAACATTATTACTTATTTTGAAACCTTAGCATATAAAATTGCTTTTTTGAAACTAAAGGCACATCTTGCCAGAATCAGATTGATAACTATCATGGGGTGCTACTTCCCACTCAAGTGTAGAGGCACAACTGTCACTTATCAGAACCAAAGTATGAGTATGAAAATTGAAAGCAACTTCAGAAAAATTGGTCATTTCTATGCTGTCCCTCTTAACTCACTTGCTTCTGCACCAGTGACCAGTTCTTCCTTTCAAGCAGTTATTTAAGCCACAGCTGTGGGGGTCAGCCTCCCACCTGCCCTCCATCCATCACCCTCATATGCAGTCACCAAATCCTGGCCAGTCTTTCCCCTAAATGTTACTCAAACCTGTCTCTCCACATGCACTGCCATTGGCCTCATGCAAGCTGCCACAGTCTCATCAGGATGATTGGTATTATTCCATGCTTTCCCACCACTATTCTTGCCTTTCTCCAACTGAGTTCTCCACAAAGCAGTCAGACCCAGGATTTTTAAGTGCAGATCCGATGCTGTCTTTCTCCTCTTTGCAGCCTTCCAGTGTGGCTCTTAACACTGGAATCTGACTCAGTACACCAGGGCTCGGCACCATCTGGTTCTTGCCCTCTCTGGGCCCATTTCTACTTACCCCCTACTCAAGTCAAGCTGATCCTCTTAGTCCCTAACATGATTAAGTCCTATTCGCTCTCGGGCCTCAGTAAAACCTCACTTTTTCAGAGAGGCCTTTGTGACCACCCCCACCCCTTAACTAGTATGCACCTGATGGTTGCCACCTTCACAATTAATGATGAATTGTGTGATTTTGGGCCTAGTGCTTGTTACCCACAAAGACTGAGATTCTGGAGTCAGAGCCATCCACACCTGCCTTGTTTAATACAGTACCCCGGGCTGTCCTTGGGCCCAGCACTAGGGAGAACAGTAACACTAATAAATACCTGTTTGAATATGTGAATATTCACACCCCACTCATGCCTCTCTGCTTCCTGAAGACCCCTCACACAAAAACAAAAAGATAAAACCTATACAATTTTGGAAACACTTAAATACCAATTCAAGGCTATCAAAAGGTATAATTAACTATCATCCTGGACTGTTCTGATTATAATTAATAATTGAGTGTTTTAAATAAAATCTTGTTGATGAGAATAATTAAACAGAGGTAGCTAATAATGAGTACCTTGATAGGTACGTACGAGGTCTTACAACTAAGTTCACGAACTCATCACCATGCACTTACATTGACAGCACTGTACAAACAACTCGGTAAGGTTTCATAACTTTGATATATCAGTGTCTCATAACTGTGTTCATGTCAATGTGTGGTGGTACCTTGCTGAGTGGTGTTTATTATTGTCGTTGCGTGTTTTTGTGTGTTGTTGCAAGAATGTCAGAGCTTGACTTTGCCAAGACCTTTTGGAGAGGCAAGACGATGTTTTGGGTGATATTATATCATTGGTGACAAAACATGAATGTACCAATATAACCCCGTAACAAAGCATCAAAGCGCACAATGGAAGTCAGCCAGTTCTCCATGATCAAAAAAGTTCTGTCAGTCCAAATCAAGAGTCAAAATGATGTTGCTTAGCTTTTCTTATATTAGAGGAATTGTTCATTATGAATTTGTACCAACTGGACAGTCAACCAAGTTGACTATTTGGAAGTGCTGAAAAGGCTGCGTGAAAAAGACAAAAACAACTTGAACTTTTTGCCAACAACTCATGGCTCTTGCATCACGACAATGCACCAGCTCACACGGCACTGTCTGTGAGGGAGTTTTTAGCCAGTAACCAAATAACTGTATTGGAGCACCCTCCTTACTCACCCGATCTAATCCCCAATGACTTTTTTCTTTACCTGAAGATACAGGAAATATTGAAAGGAAGACATTTTGATGACATTCAGGACATCAAGTATAATACGACAATGGCTCTGAAGGCCATTCCGGAAAAAGAGTTCCAAAATTGCTTTGAAGGGTGGACTAGGCGCTGGCATTAGCGCAGAGCTTCCCAAGGGGAGCACTTCAGAGGTGACTTTAGTAATATTCAGCAGTGAGCTATGTAGCCCTTTTTTTTAGGATGAGTTTGTGAAGTTATTGTTAGATCTTGTACACTTTGATAGGGTCCAGGATTTAGCTAGAAATGCAATTTATTCTTCAACCAGTGATGTTCAGAATCTAGGACTCACCAGAAAATGAGGGAGATCCACATGTCCAGTGCTGCACATTAATTTATGGTGTGTGACATCATTGTCAGGTTCTGCTAGTGTCTGCTCAGAAGCATTTTCTCCACCATCCCGTCTGTGTGGGGAGCCTGATTATACTCCCAGGGCTGGGGACCTGGAATCAGGGTTGAAAGAGCTTGTGGTATAAACATGTGTATCAACCATGCTGATTCTAAATGATCTGTCTGATAACAAGAGTCAGAAATCAGCGTTTTAAACAATAGTTCATATATTGATTATGTTTATCCTTGGGTACTTTTTCCATCTCTATGTATGATAATTTTGTTTAGTTCCTGAACCATTTGCTTTTTTATCTGTTAAGTTGATTTGTGTGTACTTCCTGAACCCTATTGAGGTTGCACATGGTTTCCCTACAGCTTCAGTTCTGATGGCAGAAGCTGGACTAAATGGAGGCAGGGTAACATCACAGAGCAATCAGAGTTATATGTAAACTAAGTAAAAGCCTCTCAAATATGAAATAGACTTTTAAGTGGTCATGGCAAAGCTAATTAAGTAAACTGTCACCAACTGAAAATGAGTTGACATTTTAAAGAAAGCAAAAGAACTTAAACAAGAAACAGTTGTTTTATTTTTAATGTTCAAAAGTTTTGAAATCATGCCCAGGGAGTGTAAGAGCTCACTGTTTGCAAACTAGTGGATGAAAAGCATTTTTCTTGAACCAGTTTGCTTGAGGATATCCCATTTTGTTAAAGTTAGAGATAAAAAAAAAAATGAAAAGAAATAACATAAAATTCATGAAAACAGTGCCAGAAAAGCAGATCACACTTCTCAAAACGAAATGGAAAAAAAATATTAATTATACTCCGAAAATCTGTCATAAGTTTCAAAGCTTTCATGAAAGGCTGCAAATTGGCTCTTTTGTATATAAAAATTATCCCCAAGCTTTGATTCATTCTCAAAAGGGGATTAATACAACTTGAAATATGCGTAAGCATCATAAAATTGCACTATTTCTGGTACACAATATATGGGGCACTTCGTGACTAGAATTGCTCTTCTTTGACCTTGCATGCTGATGTTCATCATTTCCTTTATAATAGCGAACTGTGAGATCATATTGTGTCAAGTAAAAATGCACTCTCCTGATTGTTTTTTGTTGTTGAAATTTCACCATGTATAGTTCTAAGGAAATGTAGGTTCTTCTTTCTTCTAAGAAAGGAATTATTTAGAGCTCCTTTCAATGCTGCCTTTAAGTGTTTGTAAAAGGTAAAAATAACAGCTAATTAACTGCTGCAGTTTCTTTTTAAAGGCATTCCTCTAGTAATTAAAAAAAAAAAATATATATATATATTGCCAAAATTGGTTATAAAAAGTGTTTAAAATCTCTATATCCACTGTTTAAATAAAGTCATTTTTTAACCCATTTCCTTTTTAGAAAAAAAAGAAGTGCAGCTTGCTGCCATGTTCATTTAATTTTACATAAACATGGTTTCCATTTGAAAATAAAATATAAAAACTGTTCTTGGGGTTATTCCTAAACAGAACTTTTCTCTAATCCTAATGGAACAGAAGAGAGCATGATGTTCAGTATTTTATTTTATTTTTTTTCACGTGGCAATCTTTGGGTGTCGGGTTAGGACTGTAATCCGTAAGTTTTGTCCTGGTGAACACTGCAGCCACAACCACTGCCAGCAAGTGTTCTCTGCGCAAACGTCAAATGGGTTAAAAAGCATTTTTCTTCATTTTAGTGGACAGTTATTTGTTTGTTAAGTGGATGTTTGTTAAACCTCATTAATATATTCATATGTACATTTCTCTGATCTAATACCATCTGGTGTGGGCTTCATGATACTGTCACTGAAAACTTTGAAGGCTTCCATACTTTTCACAATGGGAGGCATTAATTTATCTCAATGTCAGAAGAAGTGAAGCCAAAGGCTAGATTCTGTAGAGCTAGAACTCCTATGTCTGCAGCCCATGGAATGCTTTGGCCTATCTGCTTGACATAGAACAATCTGTAGAAGAGCCTTAGGAATGGATTAAAATATCCTTTTAAACAGACCTACTTCATCTAAATCATTGTCCCCTAAATTCTTCCAAAATCTGAGAAGACTAGAACATCATTAATCAGATGTGCAATTAAAGTTTAGTACAGTAGGAGTAAAGTAGACTCAATTGAGTCTTGGCAGCATCTGTAACAGGCGTGTCTGTGCTATAATTCTGATTTCATTGTCGCCACCTGATTTACTGGGCACCCACTCCTCAGAGGTCAGAAGATGAACTGCCTCCCTTCTCCCACATTCTGGTTAGGTTTTCTGAGCAAATGCAAAAAGGATGTGAAGAGTCTCCGGTCCTCCCTACATTTCAAGGCTTTTACTACCGTGTTTCCCCAAAAGTAAGACATCCCCCTAAAATAAGACCTACTTCATGGAACAATAAGATATCCCCTGAAAATAAGACCTAGCGCATCTTTGGGAGCACACCTTAATATAAGACACTGTCTTATTTTCGGGGAAACAGGGTAAGTGGTTTCCATTCCCCCTGTCCAGTGCCCTCAAGACAACATATTTTCTCACCTTCTCAGCATCCCTTACTCATCTCTCCATTGCTCTAGCCACCTCTGTCCTAGCTTCTCTAAACATTAAGGAAAATGTCTAGAGGCCAAATCACTAGATCTTAATCCTGGAGATGGAATCTCCACTGCTTCCCAAGAGAATCATAGGTATGAAAGTCCTTAGGGATGCACAACCTTACTTTGGTTGGTTTTCTGGCTGGCTGGCTGGTTGGTAGATGGGTACTCAGTGGAGTAGAGAAGTGGAAAGAAGCCAAGAGGGCAGTTGTCCTGGTGATCACCTATCTTGAGCATAGCTGTAGTTGGGTACTGAGTTCTCTGGACTTTATTTCCAAGATTAGGAAGAGATTCCTAGAAGCACAATGAGGCAAGATCCCCATGACTGGTTGCTACTGCTATGGAAGCTCCCTGATCTGACACTGCCTCATTTCCTCCCAACGTGCCTGACTGTGTGTGGTGGGGATGAGCGTAGTGAGGAGGGTAAGCTGCGCATGATGCCTGCGCAACTTGTTTGAAACAATGACCTAATGAAGCTGGAGAAAACTGAGAAGGTCACGAGGGGATATTCTGGAGCAGTGGTTTTCAACCATGGGTCCATGGACTGCTTCCAGCCCACCAGAAATTCCTGCCGGTCCGTGAAGTATTTTCATTTTCTCAGGATGTATTTATAAGAGAAGAATAGATTTAATTTAGTGTGATTTAAACTATTTCACAGACTGGCAGGAAATTTCTGACAGACCAGACCCAGTCTACAGACCGGCGGTTGAAAACCACTGTTCTGGAGATCAAAAAGGAAAATTGGGTTAAGGGTGAGTTCGTTATATTGCCAGTGACAGCAGTGATGTCCCCAGCTTACACAGGGGCCTGAACATTTCCACTTGGACTGCTGCTTACTGATTGGGATGGGGACTCTAAAACTCTAGTGGTTGCATATATTGTCACTTGTCTTTCCTTCTGTTGGCAAGTCACTATTTCTGTCTTCTTCCTCTGACCAGGTGTTGGACTGGATTGAAAACCATGGTGAGGCCTTTCTCAGCAAACACACAGGGGTTGGGAAGTCCCTGCATCGAGCTCGGGCCCTGCAGAAGAGGCACGATGACTTTGAAGAGGTTGCTCAGGTGAGATGCTGTGTGTGGCTGTATGTGCGTGTGTGTGCATACGTGTGTGGAGTCCATGAGGGAGACCAGGGCTGTGGCTTTGGTGTTTTAGGGGCCTGTCAGGCTGATAGCCCGTGGCTTGGGGGCTGCCTTTCTGCCTGATGCAGGGAGACCTGTATCTGCTACTGAATCACTCAGTGAGTGGTAAATAGACTCTCAGTTTACAGTCTTCAAAGGAAAGCTTTCTGCCAGCAGGATCTGTCAACACCTTGTCTACCAGGCGGGGAGGGCAGGAGGGACTAACAGACCCATCAATGGCCCAAAGCTACTCCATGGTTGTCACTGCAGGTGAGGGGGGCTGCACATCAGCACAGCCCTGCTTATAGAGCTGTGTACCTTCCAGGACCTGGAGGAAGAGATGGCACCTGTTCGCGTGGCCACACACTCACAAGGCTCAATGTGCCCAGAGGGTGTGCCTTTGTGTCACTGGCACAATATAGTCTGTAACTGGCACAGTGTTCAGCCTTTTAGCTGAGCTGCCCACCTGATCCAAAAAGGGTAGCATTTTCTGATTTGCACAGAGAGGCTCTATGAGAAGCCTTAACCATTTGTCTTGCTGGTGGAGTGGTATCTAAGAGGGTTTCTGTTCTGAGCCTCCACCCCCCAAATCTTATCTCCCTTCCATTACTTTTTTGAGGGAGTTTACAAATGGATCCTGCAAATATTCATTTTCAAGACGGAATACTGCTGTCCAGTTCTTTTGTCAGATGTGCTCTGTTGCAGTGGGAAATAAGACACTTAAGAATGAGGCAGGGAAGCGGCCGCCAGGAGAGGTAGCAGTGTGGAGCAGGGTGCTGCTGGAGCAGTGAGGATACCACAGCTAGGGTTGCCATACTGCACCTTTAATCATGGCTCCAATCCCACCATGTGGCCTGTCCTCAATGTGTCACACTGGGCATTGGGCAGAGCTCCAGCCCTCACCCAGGGAGGCCACCAGCCCCAGACAGATGTGAGCTATGTGTGCGAAAGGAATGGGCATGCCAAGGACTAAAGGAATCTTCCAGAGAACAGGAAAGCAGGGGGAGCATACCACCTCTCTAGGGGAGCTGCAAGCATACGCTGAAAAGTGGGGGGCCTGACAGGAGCCTCAAGGACCCTGTCAGCGGTGACCGAAACCTGGTGAATGCAGGTAGAGAGAACCCCCCCCCAACCCCCGCCCCGTGGAATAAAGCCTCATATGAAATCTTTAGGCATCGGTGGGGGGAGTGTAAAATGCTGCAGCCACTGTAAAAACAATGTAGTGGTTCCTCAATAAATTAAACCTAGAATTACCATGTGACTCAGCAATCTCACTTCTGGGTATATTCCCCAAAGAATTAAAAGGTGGGCTACAAGAAGGTATTTGTACGCCCATGTTCACAACAGTATTAGTCCTAACAGCCATAGGTGGAAGTAGCCCAAGTGTCCAGCCACGGATGAATGGGTAAACAGCGTGTGGTCTGTACATATGACAGAATATTAGTCAGCCTCACAAAGGGCCCTAGGGTCCGAGGAATGAACCTTGAAGACAGCATGCTACGTGGAATCAGTCAGTTGCAGAAGGACAAATACTGTATGACTCCACTTTTATGAAGTACTAGAACAGTGAAATTCACTGAGAGAGAAAATGGAATGGTAGTTGCTAGCGGGTGGAGGAGAAAGGAGTGGGGAGTAATCATTTCATGGGTACAGAGTTTTGCAAGATAAGGAGTTCTGGAGGTGGATGGTGGTGATGGTTATACAACAACGTGAATCTGCTTAATGCCACTAAACTGACCCAGCCCATCCCACTTGCCCTCCTGCTGCAGCCTCATAGGCAGTGCCAGCCTTGGTTACGGGCTCATGAGGGAACTGTCGTTTTTCTGTGTTTATACAACCAAGCAAGCCTGAAGGCCACTCCAGCTCTAATCTCATCTCTTCCAATTGCTCCTCTGCTTTCTCACTGATGCCTGATATGCCCTTCACATGGGACAATGTCTTTCATTTAGCAGCAGAGACAATTAATTTAAATTCATACCAAAGAAAGAATGGACGCATCTTTTAAAGCTCATGGTTCCATTATGTGTGTTATAGGCCACCAATCCGGAATGATGTACAGTATTGGCCTCGTTTTATAGGGGAGAGCACTAAGGCTCAGACGGTTCTTCAGTGTGCCCAAGTCACCCAGCTTGGTGGCTCTGCTGGGATTCAAAACGAGGTCTTTCTGGCTCTAAACTCATGTTACCTAACTCCATGCTGGGGCTCCTTGTTGAGGTCTAAGAACTGGATGTAGAGCTCATGGGAAGTACAGGGCAAAGAGCAGGGTGCTGCTGGGGCCTTCCCGTTGGACTTATGTCACAGCTTTGCTCGAGCCCGGCCAACGAGTAATATAACCCACTTCACCTTTCCGCTGATAACCTATATCCTGGTGAAAAAAAGAGAGCTTTCTACCTCCGAAAGGCTTGTGCTTCCAGGAGTGTTTCCACTGGGAAGGGGAATAGCAGGTGTGGAACACCCACCCGCAAAGGGGACACCTGAGTGTGGGGCTGTGAGGTTGCCGCGTTGCCCTGTAAGTAGGCCTCTAGAGATGGGTCATGCAATCTGGAAATCAATCCTGTCTTATTCCCACGTTCCCACCCTGGGGAAGGCAGTGGGCAGTGGAGCTGCCCAGTTTCCTGGAATTGGTCGTCCACTTAGGAAAACCAACTCCAACCAGGGTGAGCGCGTATGGACTGTCAGTAGTCACCTGCTTCAGCCCTGTCATAGTCTGTGCAACATGATCATCACAGTCAGAGGGTGAGAAATCGGGTAATCTAGGCAGAAAAGCACGCTCTCTTTCTCTCTGCTTCTGTTCTCAACTAAGTGAGGACCCTAGGAGGAGGGGAATGGATTGAATCAGGAAATGGATAATTCTGAGTTAGTCAGAGATCAGCGACACAAAGCCAAAGTGTAGAAATGTGTTCCTTGTTGTTTTAGGGCTGCCGGTTATGAGATATGGTCAGTATAGTTGTCGCACATGGTGTGACAAAGAAGGCTGGGGCTTGTGGTTACTTGTTAGCAGTACTATAGAGGACCGTGGTTTAGTGAAAAAACTTCTTTCACCTTCATGATTTTATGATTCTTTGACCCAAGGCTGATATGAGAAGGGAATTCTGAGTTCCCATTCTCTGTGTTCAGGTTTAAAATTAAATCAAAGCAGGAAGAGAGCTATTGCATCTGTTGCAACTCCTGGAAATTTGCCTGCTGCGGGGAGGAGCCAGCCTTCAAGCAGAAAAAATGTCTACCCATAAGGAGAGGTCCAGGGTCAGCGTAAGCCCCTGCACAAATACGGCTCTGCTCTTCAGATGGGGGGAATCTGTGATTCTCACTGTTGGTTCCTCTTTGGAGTAAAGACACTTTAGGCAGTTTTTTAAATAAATGTAAATGATAACTGTAAAGAATCAATGCAGCAATTCATTATCTCTCATTAAACGTTAACTTAAATTTGGTGTTTATTAGCTGTTGAACATGTTTTAAATAGGCTCTTCAACTACCATTCGAAGGAAATGAATTAAGTATTTATGAGTCCTCAGTTCATCCTGCAGATGGCACTCGTTGAATAGCCTATGTAGAAGCTGAGATGAGTGAGGAAAAGAGCCAGAGTCCTGACAAGGCTGAGGAGACTCCTGACAGGCAGGTGGTGAGGGTCCTGGTCAGGAGATGTACCAGGGGTCTGTCTCCCCAGCCCTTTGTAGTTCAAGCTACTAAGCTTCTCGGTGCTCAAATAGGAATGCTGGGTCCTAGCACAAACCTCTCATCCTGGTGTGCTCTTGACTCAAGTTGTCTGTAAACTCATCAAATGAGGCAGGCCATATTTATAGCCTCATATATATATATATATATATATATATATATATATATATATATATATCAATAAAAGACATGTGTAACAAGTAAAAAATACTATATTTTATTTTTTGGCATGTTAGGTGTCCCTTAGGAGTATAAAAAATGTAAGACGGGGTTGCTGCCTATAATAATGTAACTGTCAGGGGATAGATGTGTCCATATCTGCCCAGGAAGTAGAATGGGATATGGTCCTGTTACTTTGTCCAGAGATAGTCACTGTGACTCAGTCGGAGGGTGCTCTAGTGCCTGCGGTTTAGATAGCAGCTGTGCCTTCTCCGTCAGTGGTCTGCTTTATAACCCCATTATCTGAAATGCCAGACTTTCTGTAAGCTAGCTCAGTCAAAGATTAGCAAGTATTTACATTCAAATATATATTATCTAAAATCTCAAAGCACCACATCACATTTAAGCAGCTAAGCATATTAAGAAGCATTAGTGTAATGTTTTTGAAAAAACAGGACATTTAAAGAAAGATTTTAAGAACTATAAAAACATACAATTCATTCAGTAATCTCTGGTTAGTTATTTCTCTATCTGACCCTTGCTTTTTTTTCTCAAACTTGAATAGAATACACTTTTTTAAAAATTCTTTCTGAATCTTGGGGTCAAATTAAGCAAAACTGGAAGGAAACATTTTAGGAAATCTGTCAGTGATGTTACTCATCAAAGCTATCCGAAGCATAGTCATCTAACCTCTAAGAGTACTCAGGGCAAGTGCAATAGGGAAATCCATAGAGATGGAAAGCCTAGACCCTCAGCGTTGGACATAGCATTCATCAATTTTAATGCCCCATCAAGCCTCTGTCTTGGACACCATGGAAGATTAAAGAGCTGTGTACTTCCTGTCTTGAGGAATTCACAATCTAATGAAAAACATGCAGCAAACATTCTAACCCCCTACGAGGTCCCATAGGAAGACAGGAGACATAATCTTTACTTCTTTAGGATTTTCAAGGAACATTTCTAATGAAATCAAGACAAACCATTAGTTCATTTGGCAATCAAATATATATGCCTGCCTAAGGAGTGGTGTAGTGACTTTTGGAGTTAGTTGCGTCTTCTTTTCATGCCTGAGACCAGTTATAGCAGCTGCAAACGCAAGCAGAAGGAGAAGAGCCTAAATAGATGCTTTTTCACACTCCAGCTTCTAAGGGGGGATGAACGGTTCTTAGGGAAGATGAAAAAAAAATGGGAAGAAAGCCAGGAAAAGGCAGAGAAATTAATGTCATAAAGTGGACAAGTAGAAGAATGTGAAACAGCAGAAAAATTAAATGTAGTCTTAGCCTTTGGATCTTGCACATTGAGTTGGATTCAGGACATTCCCTCTATGGAACACTAGGAAGAAATTGCTGACATGAGCCAATGGGGGTGTCTTGTGACCACTTTCAGGAAGAAGAAAGATGTTCCATGTCACAGCTAACTCTGAACCAAGGGTTTTGAAGGTCACTTTGTATGTGGAAAATTGAGAGGGGGTTGGAGCCAGTATTGAAGGTATTACATAGAGACTGCTAAGAACCTCTTATCAAGCCCATGAATTGTCCCCCCACACACACACACACACTTTTACTGCTTCCCATGTGAAACAAATGTCACACTCACAAGAAATCGGGACTGCGTTCCTAAGGACTTTAAAGCTCTGGGTAGAAAACTGAAAGATTTGAAAGCACAGGTGGTGTTTTTATCTCCTGCTCCATGTGGTGGCATTGATTATGGAAAAGAAGGGAGACTTTGAGAAACAAATGGCTGCCTATGTAGATGGTGTTTATAGCCTCCCTTATCTATATATCCAAAAAAAAAGGCACATGTAACAGGTACAGTTCTCAAAATTTAACACAAGTAGATAAATATAATAAATATTCCTGAGACTTATAAGTAGAAAATGGCAGTATAAGTGGACTTTTTGTGTAAAGGACTCATTCTAATCGGAGTGAGAGTATATCAGAAAGGTTCACAATTATGTGAGATCTGCAAACCTGAGGGTACTAAACACTATAGAGATATAATAGACATAAAAGGAGAGCAGAAAAGAAGCCATGGTTGTTCCCGGAGAGGACCATAGCCGCTCCGTCAGATGGACGATATGGAAAATGCTGTTCTCATATGATTTCAAGGAAAACTATGGTGGTGATGAAAGTCCTCAAATATCCTAGCATCTCCTATAAATTTTGTGACACTGCAAATAAAACATCAATAAGTTGAGGAAAATAAAGGGTTCTGTATGGTAAAGGATGAATCATTGTAGAAAAGCTTAGTCAAAAGGATAGAGATTATGTAGACTCTTATCAAGAACCTTGGCCTTTAAATGAAAGGGTTTAGACTTTACTCTTAGAGCAAAGAGGAATTTTAAAGTGTTCTGAGTGATGATATAAATTACAATATAATCTCTAAACCAGAGTGATCAGAATTTCTTTATATGTTGGCTATTTAGATCACATATGGAATACTGTGCCTACTTCTAGACAATATATTTTTTAAAGGATATTGACAAACTATACTGTGATTATTAGAAGGTTGCCAGGATAGTGAAGTTGAAGCAACTGGATATGTTCAGTTTTGAGTTAATAATTTTTAATACAAGGGGTTAGGTTTGGTAGTTGAAGGTTTCCTGTAAAAGAGATAAGGGTGGAAATTATAGTGAAGCCATTTTAGCTTAATTCAGCTGTCATTTCTAACCCACAGTTTCTATCTTTATTATATATCCAAAACCAGAAGAAAATATCTCAAGATGTAATGTGTTTCTTACCATGGGAGGTTTTCCAGTAGAGGTAACCCTTTTTTCCTTAGAATACAAACATCTATAAGTTTTCTCCGTGCTAAAAACAAATAAATAAAAAGAAACAAAGACTAACTGTTCTGGACCCTACTTTTCCCTGTTTCTCCTTCTCTTCACAGACCAAGTTCTGGAGAGTAGAGTATATATTTGCATTGCTACTTTCTCACATCCTAGATGCCTTCACCCCTGCCATTGGGCTTCTATTTCCTCAGGCCAACTGAGGTTAATCTTATCAAGGTTTCCACTTGAATATTTTTGTTGCTAAATCCAAAGGACACTTTTCAGATATTAATTGGTCCTTCAGATGCACTTGACCTTGTTGACCACTTTTTTTTTTTAATTTCTCTTTTCCCAAGCCTTCCATGACACCATACTGTCTTGGTTTCCTTAAGTCTTTCTGGCTAGTCCTTCTTAAACTCTTCTCCCTTTCCCCAAGTATTGTTCCTCAGACCTTTTCTCACTTTACATTTTCTGCATGATTTTATATGCTTTCCCAGGCTCAAGTTCTACCACTGCTCTGATGGCTCCCAAATCTATGTCTCATCTCTGATCTCATCCCCTGAGCTCCCTGTTCATAATAAACCTACTGGCTTTCTGGATGTTCTGTTTAGATTGCTCAGTGGGTTCTCAAACCCAGTGTCCAAAACTTACTTTATCTTCTTCTGCCTCTTCCCACTGTGTTCTTCCTCTTGTATTTCCCATGCCAGTCAAGGACACCAGCCATCTAGTTGCTCAAGCCAGAACCTTGAGACTCATTCATGATTCCCCTCTTGCTGTCATCTGTCATGAATCCATCAGAAAGACCTACTGAGCCTACCTCTAATATGTCCTGTATCCATTGCCACTGCTTTTAGATCAGTCTCATTATCTCTTGTTTCGATTATCACAATAGCCTCCTGTTTTCTCTGAATACAGTCATGTTCTTAAATCCATCCCCACACTACCACAAGTATGGTTTTCCTAAAATGCATGTCCCATTCTGCTACTCCAATGGGTATGGAACCCACAGATGGCTTCCCATTGGGATAAAGTTCTAACTGTTGCTATTACAAGCCTTTTATGACCTGGACACCGCCTTCTCCTGTTTGCCTTCTCCCCTCCTGTGCTCCCTGCCCTGAACCCTATAGTCCTGCTGTCCTGGAAGTCACCTGAGCACGCTACGCTCTCCAGTGTCAATGCTGTCTCTTTTTAATCCCTCCCACCTCTTTAGCTCTGACCACGCGTGGCCAACTTCTGTTCATCTTTGAACATTCACCTTGAGTATCATCTCTTCCAGGGAACCGTCAGTGGCCTCCATGGTTAAGACCCTCCATGGGGTCTTAAAGTCAATAGCAAAACAAAAAGTAAATTAGACAAAGGAAGCACATTGATTTATCCATGGTTTGGACTGAATGTCTCTTTTCTAGGCATTCACTTATTTTGGTCCCACCCCTATCATGGTAGTTATCACACAGTGTCATCACTTTTATGGTAGCTTCACTCCCTAGCTAGACTGTGACCTTCCTTAGAGCAAGAATTTAATTTTAGTATTTTAATCCTAAAGTCTAGTACAGTGAGCATCACATGTGACTGGCACTTGAAAAATAAAGGGATGAATGGTATTGAAGGGCTTCCTTTGTTAGGTATATATCAGGCCAGTTAATCTTTCTACTCCAAGAATGATAAATGGGAAGAGAGAAGGATTCCATGGATATTCATAAGAACACAGGCCCCAGAATCATATAATTTGAGGCCTAGTTAAAGCCAGGCTGATAGAATTAGCGAGACTGCACCGCCCTGACTCAGCTGTGGCAGTCCCAGCTCCGAATCAGGCACTGGGAACAAGTGTCTTTTCAGTCAGATTTTGAGGACGTTCTCTGGAATCTTCTCTACCTTTTTTTATTTTTTTAATTAAAAAAAAATTACAAACTTTACTTTGGATGAAGCATCATAGGAAACCACTTTTGGTAAGAACATAGTAATCCTTAGACTGTCCATTTCCCCAGCCCCACTAAGTGTCTATGACTTTTCCAGCTGTAATATTAATAGATAGTGAACACCACACTGTGCCTGACTACTATGAGAGGCTTTAACCCACTCCCTTTGTTAGGTGAAATGTGACAAAGTTCTTTTTCCCTTTCAAAAGTCTTTTTGTTAGAGGCTTAAAGTCAGCAAAACAAAAAATAAATGAGACGAAAGAAGCATACTGATTTCATGTTCTGTGTATTGATTTTGAGTCCAAGACAACTCACCTGGTCATATTTTTTGTTCAATATATCATGTTCGCTGATAGACATTTTTTTCTTCTTCCTGTTAAGGATTCCCTAATAACAATAGTAATAATGATAGTAGTTATATTTACTGAGTACTTTCTAATGCCAGATACTGTCCTAATTATTTTTCTTGTGTTAACTCAATCCTCATAGCATCCCATGAGTTGGGTATTTTTAGTTCCCATTTACAGGTAAGGAATCTGAGGCAAAGAGCGGTTAAATGACTAGCTCATGTTGGCAGAGCTAGTAAGTGGTGGAGCTGGGATTCAGACCTAGGTAGTCTGACTGCAGCGTCTAGGCTCTCAACTGTCTTGCCATAGGGTTTCTTGATTCATAAGAACTTTGGATGTGTCTAGGATCAGGCCTGGTGGGATCCTCAGTTCCTCCCAGAACCAGTTTCTAGTCCTCTGTGTGCGTGTGGGTCTGGGTAATCGCTCAGACATCTATGTGTTAGCACTGTGGCTAAATGAGCACTGAATGGCCCTTTTCCCCTCTATGTGTCTAAGGTTTCCCTTGGTGGAGTCAGGGGTCACCCACATGATCCTCTATGACAACTTTTTAATACAAAAGATCTGTATGACCCCAGGCCTCTCGGAATAATATAATTGCTCCTTACCTTTCTCTACCTGTCCTCTGGCTTATCTGAAACACATATACCCACAGTTTGTGGCAGGTGGTTCTGCTTTCTGCCGGAGCTTTGGCCTATTTAACAATTAACTTGGCCCATCTCTTGCCTGAGTCTTCCATTTCCATTTTTAGTACAAAATGGTAGATGGTGCTTGGCCCAGCCCATGATGTTATTTTGACTCATCTGTTTTACTTTTTGCTGAGGTCAGGCTATCATTAATTAAATCTCCCTATTTCCCAAATAATCCCCCTTGATAGCTCCACAACCCTATTGGAGTGAGACGGGGGTTAGGAATACCATATAGAAAGTGCTCCTTGAAGACTCTGGCTCCTAGGCGCTGTCTGATGAGTGGTGGGCTTTGTGGCAGCAGTGGTCGCTGTGGCAGTGGCGGTGACAGAACATGGCTCAGCCTCACTCCCTTCAAAGTTAGGTCACTAAGTACCATGCGGTCCTCTCTCAAGACTCCGTGGTCTGCTTGTATGTTGGAAAGAGTATGCCTGTCCTTTGAGATGAGCCATGTACCAAGGGTCCAGATCAGCTTAAGCATTATCAAAGAGGTGGCCATTCAGTCTGACCAGTCAGAACCAAGGAAAGGCAACGGAGTGGTGAATGGTATACCCTTCCTGGAGCTGGTAGGTGGAGGTACCCAGTACTGGGCATCCAAGAGCCATTGCGTTCAGAGATCCCCGGGGACGATGGGCAGTTTGCATCAGGAAGACTCTTAACAGCTAGCAGGGCTCCAGCCACGGGGCTGCAAATCAGAGGCAGGGTTCATGGGGCACCAAGTAAGGAAGGGCTGGTTCTTAGGGACACGACAAAAGTCTAGGTGTCAGTTGGCCTGATAAGGAGGACCAGCCTCTTGGTGAGATTTGTGATCCCATTTGGTTTCTGTACGTGAACTGGAGCTGAGCCTACCATGGGGCCCCAGAAAAGGGAGAAGAAGAGAGAGAAAGTCTGGGCATAGTGGAAGCACTCTCCCTTCTAAAGGATTCTCTGACTCAGTGGGCCTCCTCAGGTGGGCACCACGTATGGAGCCACTAGTCTCACAATGTGACAGCATATTTACCTACTGCCACAGCAAGAATAACACACAGACGGGGAGAATAAAGTCACTGTTTCTCCCAGAGCATCGACACTGTTTAGAATGAAAATGGGGAAGCTGTGCTGGAGGAGAGCTTTCTCATCTGCCCAGTATTGATCTGAAAGCAAACCATGTATTACCACGTCTTCCGATAATTAGTTTCAACACAGGTCAGCCTGTCCAGATTCAGAGAAGCCACAATGCTTTTCCTTCTCTTCTTTCTCTCATTTCTGTGACACATGGCAAGGAGGGTGGCCTCGTGGGTGTGCCTGCTGCTGTGGAAGCCAGTGTTGTCTAAGAGGGAGCATGTGACGGATTTGCATACAGGAGGCACAGAACAAATTCCACAATGGAACTATTTCTCCTGGATAAAAACATTTTGAAAAACATTTTCAAGGTTTCAAACCTGTGCTGTAAAGACATGTAAAAATCAGTAGCAATAATGACTGCCATTTATTGAATATGAACTTTTATGAAAAATATCTCATTTAATCCGTGAAACAACTCAGTGCACTAGATTTTAATATTATCCTCATTTTTCAGATGAAAAATCAAGCTTAGAGAGTACCATTGAAGTGCAGGAAGCAAGATTTGAACCCAGGCAGACTGACCCCAGCGCCCACACTTCTAGCACACAGACATTCAGAGTAGTGGGGAAAAGACTGAGCTTATTCAACTGTTGTTTTGCTTTTTTTCCAAATGAAGTCTTTATTTTTAGTTTTTTTAGTTTTTAATTACAAAACTACACATTTTCAATATAGAAGTGTAGATGAGCAAAAAGAAACAAAAACAATATACCCACTCAATTGTCTAACAGTTGCTAATACTTTGGTATTCATTTTTCCAGATATTTATATGCATATGTATGCCAGTCGCTCGCTTTTCTCACTTAACAATATAGCCATGGTAATAGAGATATAGCTACAATGTTATTTTTCTTTGCTTTGGAAGTCTAATATTAAGACTTCTTACACTTTTCCAGATTCTCATAACCTATAATTATCGGCTGTTAAAAGTGGGTACAGGGAAGCCGGGATGGCTCAGTGGGTTTAGGGCTCACTTTGCAGCCCCGGGGACCAGGGACTGAGGATCGAATCCTGACCCTAGCCCGTGAGGATCCATATGCTGAACTGGGGAGTGCCCCCAGTTCAGTTCTCACCAGGGT
>PVKE010004027.1:0-67518 GCA_004027555.1 Craseonycteris thonglongyai
TTGATGATGCATAGAGCACCTCTGCCATAACTGTTGGATTCAAGATAACGTTATTTTACAGCAGCCTGGGAGGCACCAGGAGGCAATTTTTCAACTGTCAAGCCCTGAAACCTAAGCTAGTGACTCCTACTTTCCTTTGTTCTTACTCGACCTGCTTGCCTGTAAAACTTTCTGGCTGTCCTAAGAAGGGGGAGGCAGACTTTGAGATGGAGTTCACCACCTTTCCTAAATACTGGCTTTAAGAATAAACTTACTTTTCTATTCACCAACTTTGTCCTGTGATTATTGACTCTTGAAGTGGCAAGTAGCCAGACCTTATCCCAGTTTCACTACCTTTCTTAGTCTTCCCAGACTGGTTATTTGTTGGAGAATTCCTCTACTGTAGCAGTCCCCAGCCCCTTGGTCATGGACTGGTAGCTGTTAGGGACCACACCACACAGCAAGAAGTGAGTGGCAGGTGAGCCAGCAAAGCTTCATCTGCATTTACACGCACTCCCCATCACTTGCATTACGTCTGAGCTCCACCACCCGTCAGATCAGCAGAGGCGTTAGAGTCTCATAGGAGCGTGAAACCTATTGTGAACTATGCATGTGAGGAATCTAGGTTGTATGTTCTTTTTGAGAATCTAATGCCTGATGGTCAGAGGTGAAGCTGAGGTGGTGATTGTATAATTATTCTATTATATATTACAATGTAGTAAGAATAACAATGGAAATAAAGTGCACAGTACATGTAGTGCACTGGAATCACCTTGAAACCATATCCCTGCCACCCCACCCCACTTCATGGGAAAATAGTTTTCCATAAAACCAATTCCTGGTGCCAAAAAGGTTGGAGGGACTGCTGCTCTACTGATTAGCTGGGCATTCTGTGAGCTTAGGGGTCAGCTCAATATGAAATCTTAAAGTACCTTCTCAAGACTTTTCTGATCATGTCTTATCTAAGCCTGCCCTAGCTGTCTCAATTCCCTTACATACAAAGTTGCTTTCGAATGTATTAAAATTTCCAAAAGTCTTACCTACTCCTTGAGACTACAGGTAGTCTATTTATGTCTATATCTATAACTCTTGCCTCAGGAATCTGTAGATCTGTAATCTTTTGCAGTTTTTATAAGCAGTGCTACTCTCTATTCTGCCTGAAGACTGACTTAGATGAAACAGTGATAAGGCTTTCAGGCAAACCCAAGATGGTTCAGAACATCAAAAATCAGGTTTATTCTGTTCACTTTTGTTTCAGAGAGAGACTTTGGAGTTCCAAAGTCATTAGTTTCCCACATCCAAATTGTGCTGTGCCAAGAATGAGATGAGAAAAAGCAAGTGAAAATGCCTTGATATTTCCCACCTTGTTGAACACAAGTTTTTCTTTTTTGATTGGATGTTTGTTTGATTGCAGTAGACTTTTGACTGTTCGTCACGGTCCTATAAAGTTAGTTCAATGAGTGTATAGTTATTTTGATGTTTCCATGTGGAATGAGGACCAGGAGCTTCCTAGTTTTCAATTTTGCTGACAGAACTGCAATAAATTATTCTTAAATGAAGAAGTTCTTGGAGGGGAGAAGGTCTTAATGGTAGAATCAGTGTGTAAATACACACTATAGGCATAAATTTAAAGTAAGTAATTTATACCTCTGAGTGAGCTGACATAAGGAAAGTAACTAGCATAGGGAGCATAGACCTACACAACTTGGATAAAGATCATAAATCCTTCAACAATCATTTCTTTATTCTTGAAGATTCTTTAATTAATTAATTAATTTTTCTGTCTCATTTGTTTCATCTGAAAAATTGTGATGATAATAATATATATATATATTTAAGGACCAATTGTATTAATGGATATAAGCCCTTAGAATAGTGTTAGTTACATATTTATTTATCAACAGATGAGTAAATATTATTGCTACTATATATAAACTTTGTATGTATTGGTATTAAAAACATTTGTATAATTGATCTTCTGAATAGTTTTTAAATGCTGGTAAAGGTTATTATTTTGGCTTTTATGTATGCATATGCTGATAAATCATGTACATGTTTCTTAAATATGTAGATGCTACTTTTTTCAATATTATATTACTTTAGAACCTCATAAAATTTTTATAATTAACTTACAATTGAAAATATTACCTAAAAATGTTCAACTGTACTTTACATTAGGCTACTTTTCTAATAAGCACCCTGACATGTTAACAACAGTAATCAAAATAATCATGTTTACTATTAATTGAGTCTATATATGTACAAGTATCAACCTTTACTTACACATATCTTTCTCATAGATATTATGTGAGGTATGTACAATTATTATTATTTATTTTTTTGGTTAAGTTTATTGGGGTGACACTAATTGATATCAATTACATAGTTTCCAGGTGTACAATTCTACATTACATTGTCTATACATCGCATTATGTGCTCACCACCCAGAATCAGCTCACTTTCCATCACAGTATGTTTGATTCCCCCTCCCTGCTCCCCCACAATGTACAATTATTATCTTCCTTTTATATTTGAAGAAATTATAATTCACAAATAATCTTATCAGACTCATATCTCCATCAGTGAAAAATTATTTTATGACCATATGATTTGGAAAAACTAATGAAAATGTACTAGAATACTGCACAACTCATTTTGTGAAAGAAAGATTAAAGACTGAGAGAATTTTTGTTTTATCATTTTCTTCCTTGCCAGTTTTGCTTCGTTTATTTAACCTATCAATCAGAGTATAATTCAATCTATAAAATATCATTACAAATAAGTTTGTCAAAATTATGAGAACAATATACAAAAGAATAATTGTATCCTATCATTATAATTTTTACTATTCACATATGTGTAGTGTTCTTTAAATTTTTTTCCCACTGTTTTCATACAAGTAAAACTTCACTTTATCAAGTCATAAGGGCTCTATAAGATTTAATTCTTTCCAAATATCCTATTATTTTTTCCCCAATGTCAACAGACAAGTCTGCCTCCCACCTTGTGGTATTGGCAAAAGAGTACAAGCTAACAAAGTGGTACATTATCTTTATTGTTTCTGTGATGTAGAACTCACAGGCAATGTTTTAGATGTCAATGAAAAATCTATGGATAGAGACAGAAATAGTGATGATGATAATGATTTCCTGACAGGTGAGAAAACCACCTGGGAAAAGTCTGCTTTACTCTTTCATTATAAAATTCATTTTTTACAGAAATACAGCCTGCCTTAGAGTGAAACCAAGTTTATGTCCTTCATTTTACCTTAGTGTAAAAAATCAGGTTAGCAAAAAACAAAAACAACAACAAAAAAACTCCAGCAAACATCAGGAGATTTTATTGTTTTATTTTTTGAAAACAAGTAACTGCCTACCTAGGATACATGTTTGTTTACTCCCATACCTTGCCTAAAGTCTCTAGTACAGCACAAGTATTGCACTTTATAGAGAAAAAAAAAGGTGAGATTTTTAAAAATTATTAAATGAAATCGAAATTATTTTGAATATGTTTTGTTAAAGATGGCAGAAAAATGCATTTACAAACAGGACTATATCAATTGTTTTAAGATGTTAGAGAAATACATACTTAAAATAAAATTATAAATGAATAGTTTTAAGTGTTAAACATAAGTGCTCTTTAAAAATCCTTATATCTAGAAAAAACTACTATCTTAGTACTAGCACCTTTGCAAAAATTGACAAACATTTTCTATAAAAGGCCAGAGAAAAACTATTTTAAGATTAGCTGGCCATCTTTTCTCTGCTGCAAATATTCCACTCTACTATTTTAGCATAAAAGTGGCTATAAAAAATACACATATGAGTGAGCATGATTGTGTTCTAATACAACTTGGCTTGCAACAGGTCAAGTACTGAATTTGTTCCACAGGCTGGAGTTTGCTGACCCTTTTTACAAGATACTTATTAAAACGTTGGTATTAAAGCTTGGGAACTGAAGCATACATGCAATGGCAATGAGAACATTCTGGGAAATTCTTCTTAAGGTGAGAATCTTGAAAGAGTAGTGTTCATTTCAGTGATACAGTCTATTATTTCTTTCACTATGTTTTATTTATTATAATGTAATACCAGCTATCTGAAAGAATCTCTAAAATATACATTATGTATCTTATCCTTCTTCTAGGTCAATGTTGCTTAAATTATAATCAGACATTAACGCAGGAGCTCTGCCTTTGCCCTGGTAAGTCACTGGTTCCCCGATCATCACAGAGACTTTAGAGAAAATGGTATGATTTTGGTATGAGGAACATCATGGAGGGAATGATAAATTCATTACTGTCAGGGAAAGCTAAGAAGTGTGGATAGCTCTATTTGCAGCTCTCTAAATTTGATTAAAAACCAAAGGGCTCAGATCTAGTAAACACACCCGCATGTAATTTAGAGAGAACAGCATAAAAATGCCCATCAATGTGCTTGCTGTTGCACATTCTGGGGGAATATAAAGATCTCATGATATATTCCACCTCTTCCATACTAATATCTCCAGCGTGCCTTGCTAATATCTACAATGATCAAGTGGCTATTAAAGATAAAACTGTGCTAATCTTTGAAAAAATTAGAAGAGCATAACTAAAAGTGAAGTGACAAGGGCTCCCTGGAGAGGCATCCTTATAGGTGAAAGATGACCCTAGCCAGGCAGGAGTAGTACGTATTCATGCATTATTTATACAGCGTGTCTAGAGTCTGCATGAAAGACAAAATCCCTGTCTGGGAAGTGCTTTTCTCAGCAGGACGACGATAGTTAAAGTGCACAACGGAATCCGTTGTATTTCTATAACCTGAGTAGAATGGAGAAAATGGGTATAATATAATTTCTTCTTTTCTCTGGGCTTGAGTCTATAATAATAAGACAGATAATATAGGTGAAAACAAATGAGCTGTTCTAGTACGACACTGAAAATTTTCATAGAGGTTTAACAAAATGTTATGTAAGTTATTAGCTTTCTTCTCTGAATCTTATTTTAGATTTACCATTATTGAGTGCATATTGTTCTATGCCAAAGAAAAGAAGCTGTCTCTTCTCATACTCAGCTACTCTGCTTTCTACCTTGGAATGAACCTTCTTAGAAACACTAAAGCATGAACTTAGAACTTGATTAAATGAATGAAGGGCAAAGAGAAAATAGTTTTAAGAAAAAATATTAACACTAAAAACATGTTTTGCTACAATGTTTCAGTTAGCATTCCAATATCTCATACTCAAAATTAATCTGTTCAATGTTGTCTAGCCATACTAAAATTCTCACATTTCTCTGAATTCCATTTAATATTTTCATAATCCCATGACTTTGAAATGCTGTTTTCAGTGCCTAGGATGAATTTTCCCGTTTCCTACTTGACAACTCAGGCAGGGTCTTTCAGTGCAGTTATATGTGGTTCATAGTGTATACCTGTGCATGGGTATATATGGTTACTCTAAATCACACTTAAATAATTATCTCATTGTTGCTTTTTCTCTGAAGCATCCTTCAACTTTCTTCTGGTAAGTGGGTTGATATATGCCTTCCCTGTGTTTTTACAGCTCTTTGTATATATCTCATTCCAATTTTAAATTTATTATTTCTAATTATAATGCCTATCCCCTTATAGTAGAAACAAAATTATAAATATAATTTCCTCACCATTTACACCACTTTATATAGAAAATAAGGCCTCTGTTAGCAAGTTCTCAGTAGAGAATCTTAAGGGAGGTTGTTTGCAGTAAATGGAACAAAGCACAAATTATTTGTTTAAAGAGCATTATTTCCATTGAGAGAAATTGGACTCCCCATTGATTTTGGCTGATTTTGTGACTTGATTCATTAAAAAAAGGCAGCAAGAAGTTGCTTTCTGTGACTTCTTATAGATCACAATAAGACTTTAAAAATTTCTGCATGGGCTTCTTGAAATGTTGGCTTCTCAATATGCTTCTTTTTGAATACTCACTTTAGAATTCAGTGATCATGTTGTGAAGCAGCCCAAGCAGTTTACAGAGAGAACCACATGGTGAATAATCAAAGCATCCAACTGACAGCCTGAACTTGATTCCCAACCAACAGCCAGCACTCCAATTTGCACTTCCTAAGAGGAGCACTCTCAGAAGTGGAATGTACAACCTTGGTCAAGTTGTCCATGGCCACATGGAACAGAGATAAGCACTGCCAAACTTGTGGGCTACTGATAAATATAAAACATTTTCTTTTTTGTTCTAAGCCTCTAATTTTACAATATTTTCATAATTTAGCAATCAATAACTAGACCAGTGATGACATAGATGTTTGGAGAAATAAGTATTCCCTAGTCATAAATATCTTTATGAATATAAAAAAAAAAATCTTTGACTTTCCTCTTTTTATATACATTATCCCCAAATAAAGCAATTAGAGAAAACATTATATTTAGATATGTATCACATCATGAAATGGTGAAAATTAGAGAAGTTTCAGAGATCATCTATCACTTAATAGAAAAAAATCAAAATATATGCAACTATAAAAAAAATTGAAGTCCACATAATTAGGTGAATTATTCTAGGTCCCATAGATAGTGACAGGAGCAATCAAGATTGTTACTTGATTCTAAGTCTGGGTTACTAAAACTCAAACACAAATTTTGAAAAAGAAGCAAGAGATATATAACATGTGATCATATTTTGAATTTCCAAAAACTCTCAAGTAGACATAATACATCAATTAAAGGACCTTTAAACTTACAGGTTTTTCTATATCGGCATTAGCCTATTACTATTACATTATTGTGTTCAGTGAAAGATGGTTGGGTCACTCAGTTACCAGAGAGATATAAATATTTCAAAATGGTTATATAAGCCTTCAAAAATGGAGATAAAATATTATTATAACATAGCTTCCCTTGTATTAAGAAACTCCCCTTATATAACCATAACCAAATGTATTCATAGAGGACATCTAGGCCTATTTATCTTGCAAATGAGTCTCATAAATAGAAAACAAAACCACAATTACTCACTTTAGTTTATGATATTTTCAAAAGTGTCTCTGGACCAAGATACTCGATTTTTTGGCATGTTACACTTACCTATAAGTATTCTATGTCTGTTTTATTAAACTTTTTGTTTGTTTGTTTATATATATTTTTATTTATTTTTGACAGAGAGAGAGAGAGAGAGAGAGAGAGAGAGAGAGAGAGAGAGAGAGAGAGAGAGAATTGAACTGGGGGAGTTCCCAGTTCAGCATATGGGTCTGCACGGGCCGGGACTCGATCCTCAGTCCCCGGCGCTGCAAAGTGAGCGCTTAACCCAATGAGCCATCCGGGCTTCCCCCTGTTTTATTAAACTTTTAAGAAAATTAGTTGAAAAACAAAAAAGAATGCAGTAAGAATGTGACAATTGATGGCAAATGACTGGAGATTAGCTTTCTCTTACAAGGAAGCTATAACACAGTCTTTTGGATTTTCAGGTATTCCTTTAGTGTGTGTATGTGTGTGGAGGTATGATTATACAGAAACACTACATTTTACATGGTTAAGTGTGTAACTATGAATCATACCAAAGACATATGTTCAGAAATACCTGTAATCTCAATTCTGAAAACCAATTTTCCAAGCCTAGAGTTCTACCTCTTCTTTTTGTACCATACATATGGTAACATTTTCTTGCAGGATCCTTCCTTCTCAGGGCCAATATAAAGCCATTGACTCTCAGATGGTTCACCTCTTTAGTGGTACTCTCCTTCCCATCAAAATGTTTACCTTTCTTTAGTATAAATTCACAATTAGGTTGTTTCCAAAGACAGAAATAGCATCAACTTAGATCAAATTCTGCTTTTAGTCCTGAAACAAACATTCTTGAAGAATAAAATAAAGAACCTTGCAATAGTTGTGTAATAGTAAAATGCTAATGCTGAAATAAAGTGGGGGAAATATAAAACATAGGGACAAATACTTTAAACTATGTTTGGTATAAATTCCTATACTAGTCTGAATATAAATTAACGAAAATCACGGGCTCAAGAATGTCTGTCATATATCTGTTTTGCAAGTCTGGTTGGAAAGTTGGGCCTCTCCTAAGATGAGGAGTAGTGGCTGTGAACCAGATTTGACACATATGATCAATTTCATTTTGCGTGTGTTTAATTTCAGGTAATAGATAGCTAAAGGAAGATGCAAAGATGGTAGCTGAGTAATTGTTTTTGGAGCTCTAAAGAGGTATATGTAATATAGATAGATGATAGATAGATAGATGATGATAGATAGATAGATAGATAGATAGATAGATAGATAGATAGACTGAAAAATCCAGCCATTGTCAATATAATGAAAATGATTCCAAGGTTGGATACTTTCTGGAAAACTATCTATATTATATCGATATCTATATATCTATATCTATCTATATATGTTGTATGATGGTGATGGATATGCCAATGAAAGCTATGAGAGTAGGTGATATTATGTATAGACATGGTATATAGTGGAGAATGATTTAAAAACTCTAAAAAATAAGGGTGATATGACAACAATGATTGAGAATAAGAGTGCAGAGGGCTACAAGGAAAATGAGAATTGTGTGATATCATAGAAGCCAAGGGACATAGGGTTTTAAGAAGAAAATAGTCACCAGAATCAATTATTCCTCCTAAATCAAGTAGTTTAAACTTTAATCCATTTTAACCTCCCACACTACAGTTCAGTCATGCAACTTATTAGTTTCCTAAGTATGCCATGATCTTTCTCACCTCTGGGTTTTCACACTGCTGACTGCTCAATATGCCTGAAGTGAGCTTCCTCTCTTGTTATTGAGTTAGTCATTATTCAGTGTTTAAATTTTGATTTAAAAGTTACATTCTCTGGAAAACCTAGCTGGATTCCTTTCCCCCACAAGGTACTTAAGGGATTCAACATACAAGCTCATATTGCACCCTGTTTATTATCATTACTTTAAAAAAAAATGTATTGCTTCCCATTAGAATTTAACTTCCATGCTTATTTTGTATACCAGTATGTACCCAGGGTATAGCAAATATTTATTAAATATATAATGAATTAATAAATAAATGGTAGAAAACTAATTTAAATTCAAAATTATCCATCTTTTCCAGGTTTCTCAGATTCCTCTTTGGATGCCTCTTATCCTTTTTTGAGGCATCTTTAATTTGACCCTTATATGGTATTCCAAGGATTCAGTTCTTGCCCATCTTATTTTGTTAATATCTATTCCTACATACACATTCATGCTTTCTTTACTATATGCTATTCAATATGTTATACAGTAGACTCTCAGTTAACAGGAATTCTTGCTGGTTGCTTGAGAGTGCTGGTTACTTGAATTCACATTAACTGAGAGTGTACTGTATTCATTTTAAACCTCAATTCCCTCCTATGATTTTACCTATAATATATATATATATATATATATATATATATATATATATATATAATCTTATTAATTAAAATTTTCAATTAGGTATTTTACCAGTCCCTAAGTTCAATTTAACCAACAACATAAGAATAAATCCTTTCTAATATATCTCTCCACCTGTATCCACAAACCTTAGACTAGAACATTCTCTCAGTCACTTAAGAAAAATATCTGGGACTCATCATAGGCTACTGTGAGTCTTTGCCCACCATTTCTGATTAGCCACATATTTTGGAACTCTTTGTTCTCTCTATTTCTCATTTTTTAGATCAAATAAATACATATTGGCAAAAAGTTTTCTGAAGTGCTTCTTTACCTGATTTCTTTACTCCCAGGATCATTTACTTTTTGGTTTATTCTGTATATTGCTGGGCTATTTTTATAAATGGCTTGCTTCAATCTCATCTGCTTCAGACTCTTCAGTGGGATTCTTTTTCATAAATCTCCTTAGCAAGAGGCCTTTCCTGACATGATTTCTGCTTCCCTCTGACTTTCATGTTTCATTGCACTCTCCTTCCATCATTACAAAGTTGTAGTTCCCTGAACATGCATGTTATTTTCATACCATTATGACTATGTACATGTATTTTCTTTCCCTGAAACAGTCCTTGTCATGACACTTGTCAAAACTAAAAAAAAAAAAAAAAAAAAAAAGCTGAAAAGTAATAGCTAAAAATTTGATCAGCTATTAATCTTTTTGTATAGTATGCCCTTTTCATGTACAGGCAATCCTTCATTTCTAAATATAGAGTAGAGAATAACACTCTACTCTATATTTAGATTTGTTGCTACATTTTATTACTGAATTCTCATGGTTACTTTGCTTTGTTTTTTACTTATATAATAGTTTGTAGTGTTTATTAGCTTAGAATACTGAAATTAAATCTGATGTACGATAAAAAGATATAGTGGGGGAAGCCGGGATGGCTCAGTGGGTTAAGCGCTCACTTTGCAGCGCCGGGGACCGAGGATCGAGTCCCTGGCCGGCCCGTGCGGAACCACGTGCTGAACTGGGAGCTCCCCCAGTTCAGCTCTCTCCCTGTATCTCTCTCTCTCTCTCTCTCTCTCTCTGTCAAAAATAAATAAATAAAAACATATTTAAAAAAAAAGAGTATGGTACATTTAAAAAAAAAATATATAGTGAATGTTTAAATTTAAAAAAATCACAGTAAAAGCCATAATGGCCATTAACACCCGTCAAAATGCTTCCCTCATTTGAACACATTTAACCCATTGTTTTTGCCATTTTCTGAAGCGGTTCTGGGCGTCTTCTTTTGTGAGAGTCTTTAGTTGTGCTGTCGTGGCTGCTTTGATGTCTGAAATGAGTTAAAAACGTTTACCTTTCATTGGCTTTTTGACTTTGGGGAAGAGCCAGTATCACATGTCACCAGATCCAGTGAATAAGGTGGATGAGGATACACTGTGATATTTACATTTGATACAAATCAGTGTACTACAAGCCATAGGGGACCTGAATTGATTTAGGACATTGAGACAGCCATGACAGTGCAACTAAAGATACATATGAAAGAGGTCTTTCAGAACTGCTTCAGATAATGGCAAGGATGATGGAATAAGTGTCTTTGAAGCAAATGGGAATACTGAGGGGGATTAATTGTAGTATGTCTTTTACTGAAATAAATTTTTAAACATTTACCATATATTTTGATCATACCTCATATATATTTTCAAGGCCTAGCACAGTTTCTATCCTCAGTGAATGTTTTATAAGTTGAAATTAAATAGATTCTCAAAACAATATTGTGAATTGTAAAACCAGTTTTCATCCCTTTAGCATTCAGGTTTTTCTGCAGGTAGTCTTCTTCCTAAAGCAGCCAATCTCCTGTAATACCAAATTCAAAATTAGTCAGTGTTAATTTAGATTCATTAATGTCATTGTTTCTAAAAGATATTGGCATGTAACTAAGAAGTACTTTTGTTGTTAGCGATGATGTTACTACTAGCTGAATTGATCATCTTGTTAGGGAAATTAGAGGCATCGTGCTTCTGATAAACTAAGAGTTTAGTAGCAGAGAAATTTTATTATATGTAAAATATTAGAAATAAGAAGATGACACTAAAATTATAAACTAGAAAATTACTTTAGTATTGTAGCATATCACTTTCTCATGCATAAACTCTGTAAAGTTAAATATATATATATATATATATATATATATATATATATATATATAATAACCACCATAAATTCATGTGGTAATTGGAAAAGGAATTAAAATTCAAGTAAAGCTAAATTCTAAAAGATTAATGTTGCCTCTTACATTTGATGATAGCAATAAACATAAGCAATTCGCTTATTTCTTTAAAATGCAAGTTGATAGCCAACAATAGTACCATTTTAGCACAGGTAGCTACTTGTTTTTGAGTGTTCAAAACATAGCCAGAATTGTAGTAATGAAGAGGTGATTAACTTGCTATTTTTTTTAAGTGTCAAAAATAAAACTAAAAAAAATTTAGTTTCTAAAGTATTCAGCGACTACATTAAAGACCTGATACTAATTTATTTACCTATACACCTATCTACTTTACTTTTATCTTCAATTAAATATCATTTTCTATTGTGGCATTAAGAATACACAAATAAGTCCTCAATTGCAATATATTTCTTAAATGCAGGAGACAATTTTGAAGATATCTCTATTTAAATATTACTAACTAAGGAGGGACTGTCCTTCGTTTACTTGTTGAAATAAAATAAATTCACCTGCTATTAACTTCACAATTGTGAATCTGGTGTGATAAGTTGACACTTCAGTGAAATCCTTAGAGTACTGGTTTCCAAAATGTGGTCCCTAGATCTACATCCAAATCACCTTGAAACCTGTTAGAAATTCACATTTATGGTCCTGACTTCAAAACTACAGATGCAGAAATTCTGGGGTGGGACACAGCTATGGGTGTTTTAGGAAGCCTCCTCAGTGATGCTGACGCATAGGAAGACTGGAGTACTGCTGCCTTCAAGTAAACAGGTTTATGGAATTTTGGAGTGTAAAGAAAATAAAAAATGATCTCATTTTCTCAATAATGCCAATAGTGACTAAATGTATAGTTCAATGCAGCTCCACAGCTAACTGAATTAAAAAACAAACAAACCTGGTCCTATGCAAGTTTCTAGTCCTAAGGAATTCAAGCATAAAAATATCCCTAAGTTGACATGGGTGTGCACATAAACATACACACACACACACACACATGCAAGCATAAAGTAATTCTAATATTTACTTTTTCACGGAGTTCCTAAATTTTTATTGAACATTCAAATGAATGAGACTTTATTACTTTATGAGCAATAGTCAATGTTACTTCATGTTTTTAGAAGCAGACAATAAAACTTAATATTCCAAGCCATAGATATACCCTAAATCTGGAAAGAGCTTGGTTAATATCAATCAAATTCATTAAATAATTTATATATGGAGAAACATTTAAGGCAGAGATAGCAAAAATTTTCTTCTCTCATAAATCATTCTCAAAAGATATCTTAAAACAAAAAATTACATTGATTAATTACATCTACTTAAAACAGAAACATTAAATTCTAGATTCCTTTTTAAAGGCTTTACTGCAATTGCAATAGTTATTTTAATATTTATACATAATACATTCTTTACTATGCAGTCAAATATAAAAGTTAATATTTTCTTAATTTGTATATCTATGTGAATCGACATGCTTTTTTTTTTTTTCCTTCAGAAATTAAAATGTTCATAGGGCAAAAAGTTTTGTTCTTTCAAGAAAAGGTAGAAGAAATAAATGGAGACAGATCCCTTATAAAGAGCTGGAATTGTGCCAAAAGGAAATTGCATTTTCCAAAGAAGGTCTCATTGTTGGGGAAAACACAAGACACAGGATCAATAAATCAAAATCCCATTTCAATGAGCGCATCTGAACCAAACTGCAGCACTGGATTCATTACCTTGGAGGATGAGTCAAATTCATGGGGTTTCCCAAGGAGTTCAAATTTGATTTTCCAGTCTTATTCTGATTATTAATATATTTGTTCAAAGAGGGAGTTAAAGTATCTGCTTGAAAGCAGTCAGAAATATATACATTATCCTTATCTATCACCACCTTCTTACCCACCCCAACCTCACATAAAATTTCAATAAATAACAAGATCAAAATGCATTGTGTTTTTGCTTAACTTGCAATGTTATATTGTCGTATTCAGGCCAAAAGTCAGGTAGAATGAATCACATAGTTTCATAGTATTAGGTTAAATACTGCTAGAACCCCCAGTAGTAAAATTATAATACAACTTGTCTAGGGATTACTGTTTTCAAAGATCAGGTTACCAGCTATGAATTTGACTGAGAATATTTCTCTTCAAGCCAAGTTAAGACCTGTCACAGATTCTAGAATCCTGTGACTTTTCTGTAGTAAAACAAGATAGAAAAACTGTTTAAAAGTTTAAAAAACTGGAACAACTTTTTCTATTTAGAACATCTACCAATGCACAATACTGTGGGTATAATAATGATAAGGATTTAAATATGCAAGTTGAAAGTTAATTACGTCTCAGTTTGAGTTCACACCCTTTTGATAATAATAAACTGATCTGATGTGGAATTAGAACTTGTTATTCTTGAGATTGATGACATATATAATATTATATTTTCTCATATAGTATACACAAACTCAACTTTGAATTCTGTCTCAAAGTTAGATTCTGTCTAGTACTTCACAGGGCTGCAGATATTTGAGCAATAAAATAGTATGTATTAACTATTTACAACTGAACTTTCAGAATTCACATCATATCTGAGATAGGAAACATGTGAAAAAAAAATCCTGGCAATTTCTCCCTCTCCATAAGCATGTAGTAATTTAAATTTTCTGCCTGTATAAGGTCCCATAAAATTTATACAGGAAAAAATTAAATGTATAAAATGATTTATAGGTGGATTTAAAAAAGGTTGCAAGTTTGGGATTTCATACATCTTCATGAAAACTGTTATAAATCTCTATAACAAATTGCTTATCCTAGTTCTCCAGAAGCAGCATAAACACAGCAAGTAATTATCTGTAATAAACTTTTTCTTTAATATTCGGCAATACCATTTTCTTAGCACATTTGTCATAGTACATCTTGTGCTCAAAAACTGCCTGTGCAGACTCTATCGTTACTCTGGATAAGTCAATATAACAGTAATGTTGAGGGCTAATTACAATAAAGAATAAAATTTAAGCTATACCTTTCGAGCACTAACATTTTTCTTGCAAGCTAAATCTTAGATTTTACTATTTAGGAGAAAATTTAAAAAATATGTTTGGTTTATAATTTTAAGAACATCTGTTAAATGAGTTCAAGGTTCTATAGAGCATTAAATGCAATCTGAGATATTCAATAAGTATAACAATATCAAGAATATGAACCACTAATATAAATGTTCAGTGTGTAATGCTAAGGATTAGTAGTCATAATTTTTAATTGTCAATTTAAATTTAAACACATTAAATTATTAAAATGACACTAACTTTAATGGTAAAATTATATTGGCTATTGTGTAACAAACATTAGATAATGGGGGACTAGTATAACTACATATATTTATTTCAAGTAGATAGGCATATATCAGAGACATTGCAGGTTTGGTTCTAGACCATTGCAGTAAACCTAGTGGTAACCTTTTCGCTGGTGGTGGTCTAGCCTTCAATTTATTAAAAAAAAAAAAAAAAAAAGCAGTACTTGTAAAGTGCAATGAATTGATACCTAATAAAATATTTTAGTGATTAAAAAAAAATAAGGATGTGTGCAGAGTATCTCTTCAAATTAATTTATCTGTATCTATTCTTTACAATTATGCTTATTATTATTATTATTTTTTTAAATTTATTGGAGTGACATTAATTGATATCAATTACATTGTTTCCAGGTGTACAATTCTACATTACATTGTCTGTACATCATATTATATTATTTTTTTAATGTTAGTACTTAATGAAGATCTACTTAAAATTATACTAATTTCCTGGGAGGAGGATGGAATTAGATGAGATTGAGATCTTGAAAAATAGCTTGAAAACAAATAGAATGTGATAGAATTCTATTGTCATTGAGATTTTTTTTATTTCTTTGATATTGAAAAATCAACTAGTTTCAGGATATTTTTCTTTTACCACATCCCTCTTTTTTCAATGACTCAGAGAGTACTTCTCTTTTGCATAAAATTACAAACTCCAGTGCCCACAAGCACCAGGCAGGTAAAACACAAGTGACAAGGGCCAGGCAGGTCAGATAAAGTAGAAAAAGAGGAAATGAGTTGCCCACAGGGGACATTTGCTTTTTATGACCAACTAAGTCACGATATTTAGTAATGGAAACTAGATTTTTCAATATTTTGGAGAATTAGAAGATTCATACATAAGTTGTATCTCCTGGTTTTTAAAGGTTGGTTCAATTAAATGAAAATAAAATGTGTGCTGACTTAACAAAAACAATTTTCTACCTCTATTTTTGAAACTCTGAGCTACTACTCTGAATCTCTTCAGGGCATAAAAGTGGCGTTGTGCATTACCATTATATTCTAATAAAATTTCTTTTAGAGCAACATCCATTAGTGTATTCATACTCATATTGAGTTGGTCCTGAATCTGAATGTTTTTTAACAATGAGCACTTACTGTGTGTATGGCATGGTTCTTGGTGTTGTAGATGACCACAAAGAAAGAGAAACTTTAGTCTGGTATTCAGATTGGAAAGTTAAAAGCATAGATTTCAGCCATGCATCAATTTATATGTTTTATTATTACAAACTATACACTAAATCTACCACTATAATCAGTGACTTTGGGATGTCTCTTTTCCTTATCTCTTTAAAATTAAAAGGTTGTCTATTTTTTATCAATACAATATTATTTTAATAAAAATATTCTGTAATCATACAATAGTATTTACGAAGTACCTGGTTTATGTGTTAGCAGTAGCATATCTATGTTTAATAAAATATTTTAGTTTACATAATTCACAGAATGATATAAAAGAAAACTGCAGAGTTTTTTGTTACTATCTCACATTGCTGTGTGACTTCAACAAATCTATTAATTTCTGAGCCTTGGTTATCTAAGCTATTAGGTGAAGATCATAATAATCCTTACCTAATATGAGACAGTAGAGATAAATATTCTTCGTCAAATGTACAAACTATGAAAATGTTCACTAATATCTTTAATCAATCATTTAAAAAAGCTGTAGATAAAACAGAAAATATAGTCGATGTGGTCACAAACTTCAAAAAAGATCTAAATCTCATTGAAGAAGCATCTGTAAATATTTCTAGCTATTGATTGATATTTAGATATCATGAACTTTCAAATCTATCATACACCATCATTTTTGGGCAACCTTTACTTTTATAATAAATCTTAAAATGAGTCCCTCAATACTGATTAAAGAATTTTGTGGGACCTTCACATTCTCTAAGACTTACATAAATGTATTTATTGTAAATGGCCCTTTTTTTACGGTAGAGGAGGAAAAAAAAAATACCAGGTTAGTTGAATATCATACATGATTCTCAGGTTTTTCCCTCCTATCTTTTTTTGTGAAAAAGTTAATCAAGTGCTTATTTCACCACTTTTATAGGACCATTTTTTTATCCACTTTGTGCAGAGTATGGGTTCGGTATATAAAACCTACACTTAAAAGTGACAATGTACATAGTGCTGTGGCTCATTCAGATCCAGTAAGATGTCAACTCAAACCCATAATAATCTATATATCATTGCAGGTAGTGTTACTGACACCATATGGAGTTTAATAAGCCTTTACTCAGTGCTGAAATCACTGACATCTATCTTCTAGTGTTTATAACTTAAGATAAATTTAATTTACTTTAAAAAAGGTGTTCATAAATATTTTTTTCCCAGTGAATACTATAATAGAGTAGAACTTATGCATGACAAGATTTAGTTCAAGAAGAATTAAATTGATTATGCAATAAATCACTGCAGAATAGAAATTTCAATAGAAAGAAGTGAAGGATTTACTATCAGCTCTTGACTTTGTATATATATAATTAGAGAAAGAACCCATCCAAAGGGTGGATCTGATAGTTGTCAAAGTCAGTATCTACACAATATGAGAATATCTGAAGATGATGAATTGTGGCTGTGGTTTTCACTTTTAATTCAAATATTTTGGTATTAGTTACTGAGCATTGAGAAAGGTTTTGAAAATATATTGAATTCTTCAGGCTAGAATTTCCTAGGTGAATCAAACTAATATTAGCAAATTGTTCAACCTAGATACATATTTATTAATGGAAGAAAAATTACTAGGTGAAACTGTACAGTAGATTTTTAGTTACTCCCATCTGGAGAAAGCAGTCTGGCATGATTGAAAGGGAATAGCCTTTAAAATCAGACATTCCTGGTTTGGGTTCCCAGAGCTGACATTTACCAGCTATAAAATTGTGGAAATAATCTCTCTAATTCTAAATTTCTTCAGCAATAAAATGGGAAAATAATAATAAAAAATATACACCTCAATAGGCTATTTATGATTAAAAAGATAACATTTGAAAAACAAGTGTAATTTGAATAGTACTGGCTAAATGGCAATTTTTAAAATTATTATTATGTTGTTGTTATTATTACTCCCAAAGGGAACAATAATTGAACCAATCCCAGCAAGTTCTGTATCCCATTTTACCATGATTACCACATTAAACTCAGACTTTTCTGGTCATTTTTGTCTTTATGGTTCTGTCTGTGTATCATTTTAATTGACTTAAACTGCCACCAATCAGACCATAGCAGTAAACATTCCACATTGTCCTATAGAACCTACGGCCTGTCATGGGCAAAATCACCCAATCTTCAATGTACTAAACATCTGAAATCCCTGTTAATGTTTACTACTGATAGCTATCAGGTCTAACTTCTGCCTTCCCCTTTTGCACCACATCTGACCAGACTATAGGAGAGCCCAAGTTCTCCTCCTTTAGGGCCAGCATGGAAGTTCAGATCACTCAAATCCCAGCCCAGGTATAGGAGCTGTCACCCAGCTCTGGGCCCCTTACCACAATATATTTGAATGCTAGTACCTCTCTCTTTGCTTAAGCTATTAAGTATCTTACGTGCCTGTTCTGCTTGCCCCAGAAAATTCTATCGTATAAGTAATAATACATTTAAAAACCTCTTGGTACATGTGTGGCATAATTAGTCTTGGTATCCAAACAAATTTTAGGAATGTGTATATGAGAGGGTGGAGTGTTGGTCCTGCTCTTTATGGGTCATCCACAAAATTTTCCATTTTTTTTTAATTTTCTTCATGGTTTTGCTCTAATTGAAATCTAGCAACCCAAAAATCTTGACCTCATACACCTTTCTCAAGTGATGGCTGTTCTTTGCCTCATATGTGTCTTACCCTGGAAATAAGGTTTTATCTTATTAGATAAAGAGTCTCCTCAGAGACTCTTCTGGAATATTGTTTCTTCTCATTCCTAAAGAACAAAACAAAACAAATGAGAAAACCTGCAGATCATGTTACTTATCTCAATCATTTTTCTCACTATTATCTACATCAATATTTTTGATTATTTTAACAGTTGAAGATATTATTATATTCATTTCATTCAAGGGTACGTACTCAGTTGCTCAGGTTAATACTTTTGGCATTATCCTCACTCCTTTATAACTCTCTACCAACATCTACATCCAATTCACCAACAAATCTACTTTAGATTCCAAAGATAATTTATCTTGAATATACTTCCACCTCCTTTAATATCTTCTAACCTATATTTGGCTTGGACTTCTACAATAGCTTTTAAGATTTTGTTGTACCGTAATAGTCTGAATAATGGCCCCAAAGATAAGCATGTCCTAATATCTGGAACGAGTGAATGCTACCCTAGATACCAAAAGATACTTTGCAGGTATGATTAAATATCTTGAATTTGGGAGAGTATCTTAGATTATCCAGTTTGATCCTGAATATAATCACAAGGACTCTCATAAAAGGGAGATAAGAAGATCATAGGAGGAAATAGAAGACAATGAAAGCAAGAGTTTGGATTGATGTGAGATAAGGAGTCATAAGCCAAGAAATGCAGGTGGCCTCAGGAAACAAGAAAAGTCAAGGAAAAGGATTTTCCCCCTTGACATCAACCCCATGAAACTAATTTTGGACTTTGGTTTTTGAAGCTGTGAGAACAAAATTGAATTCAATTTTGTTACTTTCAGGTGTCAAGTTCTGGCAATTTTTACAGCAGCAATAGAAAACTACGGTAATAGTCCTTTGTCTTGTTTTGCACCTTTACACTCTGTTAGTAGTAAGGTATACAGCTTATTCCTTATAAAATTCAGATGCAGCCACTCCCCTGCTCAAAATATGCCAATGACTACTCATTTCAGAATAAAATCCAAAGTCCATGCCATGGCCCATAAGTCTTCATATGGTTTGGCACTGACTATATCCCTTTTATTACATTACCCTTTCAGGCCACTTTGGCTACATTGGAGTCCACTCTATCTCTTGGATACATCAGGCCTGCCTCAGTTAGTGTTTCCTCACTCCATCTGTATCTCAGCTCAACTGTCTCTTCCTTAAAGGCACCTCCCTGACCACTCATCCACACAGTAGCCTCTATCACTGTTTAATTTTCACCCAGCTTTATAGGACTTAGAATATTGTCTAACTTATAACAGGCAATCAATACATACTTGTGTGAATTACTGAAGTTCTTATATTAACAATATAACTGTAGTTTTATTTATCTAGCAAGTCACTTTGTGATCTTCTTGGCACTGTACACCTGCTTTACAAATTAAAGCTCTTTTTATCCCCATACCAACTCTATGACATAAGTATTATAAGTATGCAATTTTTATAGATGAGGGAACTGATAGAGTTTAAATAATTTCCCTAAAGTCACAGAAATTGTAAGTGATCTGCTCAGAGTACGTGTGTTTAACTTGTAGTCACCTTAGTAGTGTATCAAACAAATATAAACTGTACTAGCAACTCCTAATTATTTTCTAAATAAGATACTTTTTTCTATTTCAATATCTATTCCAATTGTCTTTAATACTTTATTTTAGGGGAAGCCAGGATGGCTCAGTGGGTTAAGCGCTCACTTTGCATCATCGGGGACCGAGGATCGAATCCCGGCCCTGGCCCATGTGGAACCACATGCTGAACTGGGGAGTTTCCCCAGTTCAGTTCTCTCTCTGTCTCTGTATCTCTCTTTCTCTCTCTTTCAAAAATTAATTAATAAATAAATAAAACTTTAAAACTTTATCTTAAACCTCTTTTATTTGAGTAATTATAGATTCATAAGAACTTGTAAAGATAGTGCAAAAGGGTTATTTGTACCCTTACCCACCTTCCACCAATGGTTGTCTTACATAATCATAATTTACTATCAATCCAAAAAAGTGACATATATGCAATATGTGTTTTAAGTTCAGTGTCATTTTATCTCCTAGAGATTTCTACAATCACCAAACCAATCAAGATACAAAATTAATCATTATCACTACAAAATCCCTTACGGTACTGCTTTATAATGCCCACCCCCTTCCCACCACTCCTCAACCCTGGCCAATACTAATCTGTTTTTCAACTCTATAATTTTGGCATTTCAATAATATTATATAATGGAATCATGCATTAAGTGACGTTTTGAGTTTGGTTTTACTTTATTTAGCCCACTGCCCTTGAGATTCAACCATACTGCTGTGTTTCAATGTTCCCTCCTTTTTATTACTGTGTTGTATTCCATATTACAAATGTAATTTATGATAACATTTTCCTCAAGTAAACTAATAAAATTATAAGAAAGCAACACATGATTAAATGCATGTTTTAAAAAAGCAGATTCTACTTGAAAAAAACTGTTCTTATAATAGTGAAAAGTAATAAAATTCTTATAGGCATTATGTAGCTATGTTAATTTCAAAATATAAATAGATAACATATTTTTTAAATTTTAAGATTAATTTCAAATACATAAATTGATATTTGGAAATGCATGCATATTTAAAAATAAAATCTGATCAATCAACTTTCATGAGATTATAAATTTGTATTTGTGCTTTTCAAGTGGTCACTGGTTGCTGGCTTGAGTGAGCACATGAAAATTGCTTGGATGAGCTTGGTATGTTATACTCATATAGCAGAGAACTGACAATCATCTTCTGCATGTGACAGGGGATCTCGGCCAACATTGCTTTTACGTTGTTGTTTTTGAACTCTAGGCAGTGTAGGCAAGTCATGTGACTTCTAGGAAGCTGGGTGCTAGAGTGGGTTCAGAATGGACACTCCATGTATTCAGAATAATTTGAGATAGCATCTTTCTAGACTGATCTTTGTGTCTGTGTCAGTCTTTATGTCCAGAAAGGTTGGAGTTAGGAGTGGTCAGTCTCCCTAGTCTATTGCTTTGCTCAGAAAGTTTGCATGCTCAGCTTTAAAGTATCTGCAATGAGATGGTCTGTCCAGGCCTTCAGATATCAGCTGCGTGATGTCATTGTGGGCCTGAATGAAGCCTTCCTTCTTTTGGGAGCTTGGCTCAATGGTGGCCATAGCCAGGAAAGGGATTCGGGATTATAGCCTACTCTTGTTGGAGCTCAGACTCACATTGCCCCACTTCTGTCCCTTCAGCCTGGCTGTAAAAGCTTTCAAAAGTCATCCCCAGCCTTGGACACTTTTTGTTTCACAGATGCCAAAGCTTTAAGTGTTAAGAAACCCCTGCCACCAGAGGCTTAACAGAAAACACTTAGTGTGTCTAAGTCTGTTTCCTCATTTACAAAAAGAGGGCAAGTACTTGATTTACCATGTAATAGTTGGAGTGTTATCAACATTAAATAACCACAGGCAAGTGAAACATACAATCTAATTCAATAAATAAAAGACTCTTTTGAAAGACTTCAGTCTTGGTGCTCATGGTGCTAGGTGGTAGGGTGAGAAAAAGGCTGGACAAAGGGAAGTTCATTAGAAAGCTGCCTATAAGATACCTGCTCTCTGGCTTTCCTTTCCTACCCTTCCTCAACCCTTCCCCATCACCTGGTAATTTTACTAAGAGCTACCAGCATTTTTGTGTTTTCTTCTAAGTAAAACCTACAAGCATTATACTAAACATATTTAGCTAACTGTGGGGAACTAGAGCTTCTGCTATTAGCATATACATTTAAGAATAAAACTCTTCTTATTCTAGTAGTTTGGGATTAGGCAGCCTAGTGGCTAGTTCTCTATAACTTATACGGGTTATCTAACCACTCTCATGTATGTGGTGTTTTCTCCATATTATTTTTTTTTTAAGATTTATTTTTATTGTTTATGACAAAGAAAGAGAGAGACAAACAGACAGAGACAGAGAGAAGGGGGAGGACCCAGAGCAGTTTCCATAGTTGTACATTATTATTTTTTGATACAGTTTCACTCCACAGGTGGGCGTGGGGCTGCACAGGGCAGAAACCTGGCTAGGGGCCTCCGACATGGCAAGTATGACCCCACTGGATGCCTCCCAGTGAGAGCTGAACTGAGGACTTTCCACATGGGATGCTTGCCCCGGTGAGAATAGAACTGGGAGCACACTCACTTGTATCATATAGGTTCGCACATGCTGGGGCCAGGATATGATGCTCAGACCCCGGGGCTGCAAGATGATCACTTAACCAATAGAGGAGCCACCCTAGCATCACCATTTCTCCATATTCTTAATAAGCGGAGAGCCTTCACAAGAGCATTGACACAGGCACTCCACATCAGGGCCGGTGGTGGGAGACTACTACTAAGAATGCAATTTCCACTGTCCTATGTGAATGGGTTCAAAGGTTCATCAGCAGAATGGATGAGAAAGATCTAATAAACCAATCAAAGAAAAAAAAAAGTGATCTAGAAGCAAGAAAAGGTTATATAATAATATTAGAAAAACTTATTTTGAAAATGCAATTTACTAGCACCAAAGGGAAGAATGCTATAAAGACACAGTAGATTAACAAATTATAAAGTTAGTTTTAATAAATACTAATAAAATAGACAAAACTCTAAAAAGTGTAATCAAGAGAAACATAAACATTGCAAAAATTTTAAACATACATGCACACACACAAAGACAGACGCACACAAACACATGTTTTGGTAATGAGCAGGAACAGAACCATCTCATAAAAACTAGCAAATGAAAAGAGTGAAGAAATGTAAGGGCTCTAATATTTTCATCAGACGTAGTAGGAAACCAAATGATCATGTTGAAAATAAATGGAACATTAAGAAGTTTGATTATATCAGACCTTTGATCAACTATGTAAATGGGGAAGGGGAGGGAAAAGGAAGATGAGACATAGTTATTGCCTTAATAGCAGGAGGTTTTATCTGAATTAGAAAATTTTAGTGTAAGTTGACACTTTAAATTTATTGCTATAACTGTTAAAGATTAAAACAGAATGGTGGAGTTGGGCTTGGTGGGAAGAGTATGAGGAGAGAAAACATGTTTATAAGTTCTCTTGCACTGTTTTTTGTTTTTACCCTGTGCATAAATAGAAACCTATTTAATTAGGTAGATTTAAAAACAATAAAAATGACTCAAAGAGTACATTTAAAATGGTTTGACAAATGCCCACTAATTTGATATTTACCTGACTGAGTGTGCCATTAAAGAGGCAAAATCATCACATTCATAGACTCTAGCTATGGCTCAAAGTTATATCTTTACTGTATATTATGTAGTCTAATGATTATTTTTTGTATTTAGGTATGTTTTGCTGCATTTCTTTTAAAACATGTTATTAAAACAGAAATATAGACTCTCAAACAGAAAAAAAGAAGAAAATCACTTTTACTACAATGACTGGGTCCTTTAATGCCACTGTTATGGTTTGGTACACTTATTGTTTTGAAAAATAATTCTCTGGAGGGAATCTGACATTTTAGAGTATTTTGTGCATAAACTCACATATTATTTCCATTAAAATTTATAATATGGATATATATTTTTTTTTAGTTTTCAGGTATTAAAATTAATTTTTTTCTGGTTTTACTATGCAATTTTAGAAGAGTGTATGAAACTATAGCAATAGTTACATAGGAGACCTATTAAGATAAGAGGGGAACTATTTTAAAAAAATGCAGGTTATTTTCATTTTAGACATACATGGCTTTACTTCATTTTAAAGTATAATTTAATTTTTACTTTAAATATATAAAATAAATATGTGGAAAAAATTGAGATGTAGTTCAATTCTTTGTAATTTAGCTATTAGTTCATGTACCAGTTTAAAAGTCCATGAACACTTATTGGATATATTAATGGAAATGAAAACAAAGCAATATTCATCGTAACATAATTTTGTAAATTTTCATGCAATAAATCTCTATTTGTTATCAAAATCTTATCTTTATGATTTTTTATTTTTGACTACATCATTTGATTTCCAGATCATCTGATTTTTTAATCCATAGAATTCTATAAATCACCAACTATAAGACAAACATACTGCTGAATGGCTGAAGAATCAAACATGCATAAACATGGTATTTTTTTTTACTTAGTAAAAAAGTATACATATTAATTAATGTAGAAAAAGTATCTAATAAAAATTAATATATGCTCTTAGAGAATAGGAGTTACTGATACTTAGTTCCCTAGAAAGACTTAATAGAAAAGATGAAATTCAGAAATGTAGGATTGGGGGGAGCAAACTAGGAAAAGAGAAGGCAGATATGACTTTTTTATATTTGAGCTGAATATTTTTTTAGTCTTGTTCCTCTCGCCTTGTGATGACTAAGTCACCTGGGCATCTGCTTAATCTTCGGGTTTGAATCAATCATTGTGGGCTGTTATCTGAGATTCTGCATAAGGAACAGCTCTCATGATGTCTTTGCCCCTGGCCCCAGGACTGCAACCTCTTTAGGCAAGGCTGATCTGTAGAGATTCAAAGCCAATGTTTTGAACTGTGTACGTATTTCTGAAGCAATGGAGAAGGTGATAAGGCAAATGATTCAGGGCACAGCTCCTCCTGGGCTCCCCAACTTCCCATGTGTTTGCTCACACCTCCTCTAACTTTCAGGGAGTAAGTTTCCACCTAAATCACAGTCCTCTGAATACTGAGGATTGCCTTTAACTTACCTCTCATTTTTTCAGAAAGTAATTCTGCAAGTCTCCAGGAAGTTATGGCTTGTTTATTTTATAAATATTTGTTTGTTTTTTCTTTACTTAGTCAAATAGGTGTTATTTCCTCCTTAGTTTCATGCTGTTGTTATTTTATTTAAGCAGGACACTTCACCTTAATGATTAGTGCAACTTTGACTCTTGTTATGTGATATTTCCAAGCAATCTATATGTGTTACCCATAATCTGGAACTGAAAATATGTGATTCAGTATAGGTGGCCACTTAGTGATATATTAAACTTCTTTGATGGTGGATATTTTTGAATATGGGGATCTACCCATTGACTTTACCATTTATGTCTTTGTGCATAATGAAATTAGTACATTTAAAATACATCCTCAACATATAGATTTCATTGCTCTACATTCAAAGATTTACATTCAGTACCTCTGGTATTGGACGGAAAAACTGAGATGAGTCAGATATCCTGTGACATCCTGTGAACCTCTGTCATGAGTGACCTTCACCTTGCAATCCCAGGACATCTGCATAGCTGATGAGCACAAATGGAGACATCTGCCAACCTGTCATCAGAGGTGGGTTGATTCTTGAAAATTATACATAATCAATTTGAATCAATTGGAAGGAATATAATTGAGATGTCATTAATGATCTGATAAACTGGATAAGTTATTTTGTTAGTAATAAAGAAAAAAGAAATTGATTTTCAAATTATTTTAAATTTGGACTTTAAGGTACTGTCATTCAACCAAGAGCTCATTATACCTGATCTTTCTATGAAAGATAATATTTCCCCAACAGATATAAAAAAGATGTTAATTTCTAGTGGTAAGCAATGGATAATGCAAAGATGTAAAAATATCTCTGGAATAGAAAAGTAACTAATGTACACACTAGAAATATTACAAATAAGAGATGATTGCTATTGGAAATTTGCATAAAGTTAAACCTTAAATAGTCCATCTTGTGCTAAAGCTGCTCTTAAAAAAAACAAATTGAGAATGAAGAACAGGGCTTCCGTGAGGTACTATACTAAATCAAATTAATTCATCATTAGTTTTCAAAACATGGATCCAATATAAATCCCTTACTAGAGCAGTTTGAATGTGGCGACTTTACATGACATGTGTCAATTGCTATTTCCTCTATCAATGTCCATTTCCACAATAATGGCCATTTAACCAATTTTAAAAAACTTACAATTAAAAATTTTTAAATATACTTAATCTACATGTACATTTTTATCCATTATTATATCTAGTGATAAAGTTGAAGTTATAAAAAAATTAACCTTTCATAAATAAGAAATAAATTGATGTCCTTACATTTGAGTATTACAAACTAGATTAATAATTAATATAAAATTTAAATAAAAATATTTTTCTCAATTTGAGTCTACTTTAGAGTTATGTTTTTCTTGTGTTGATTTCTGCAGGTCAATAGTGTATAAATTTTAAAGTGATTAAAAAATGGGCTTTGGGGAAGCCGGGATGGCTCAGTGGGTTAAGCTCTCACTTTGCAGTGCCGGGGACCGAGGATTGAATCCCGGCTCTGGCCCGTGCGGAACCATATGCTGAACTGGGAGCTCACCCAGTTCAGTTCTCTCTCTGTCTCTGTCTCTGTATCTTTCTCTCTCTCTCTCTCTCTCTCTCTCTCTCTCTCTCTCTCTCTCTCTGTCAAAAATAAATAAATAAATAAATAAATAATGGGTTTTATGGTCTAGTTTGATGGGTGAGATATTTAGTGATGGGGTTTTGTTCATTTATTTATTTTCAAAATTTTAGAATAAAGTAATTAAAAAAATAATAAAATATTTTCACTGGCGAATATGACAAAGACTATACATATAACATTTAAACACTTTTTTAAAACATTGGACATGCTTAATAACTATTAAATTAAATTTTTTTCACTTTGAATTTAAATACACTTATCAAATACTTTGTTCAGTTAAAATGTTGACTTAAAAATATTATAGGGGAAGATGGGATGGCTCAGTGGGTTAAGCGCTCACTTTGCAGTCCCAGGGACTGAAGATTGAATCCTGGCCCCAGCCTGTGCGGACCCATATGCTGAACTGGGGAATGTCCCCAGTTCGGTTCTCACCGGGGTGAGAGCCCACCCAGCTCCTGCCCTGTGCAACCCCATGCCCACCTGTGGAATTAAACTATGTGGAAAAACCAATGATGTGCAACTGTGGAGACTGTTCTGGGCCCTCCCTCTTTCCTCTGTCTCTGTATCTTGCTCTCTCTGTCAAAAAACAATAAAAATAAATCTTAAAAAAAAAAAATTATAGTCAGTCAGAGGTAATGAGACTTTGAAGAAAAGTGATCAGCAGAGAAAAATAATTGTTCAGTAGGTTTTAAAGCGTAGCGAGTCAGTAAACTAAGACAACAAAACAATAAGAAATAAAATAATACTCCTAGTAGGTGAATGCATTGTCAGTACAGTTCCTAGCACACAGTAGAATACTAAGCAAAACCTGTAGAGTGATCTATTCTTTGTATATAAATCTTCATCTCATCATCCAACAACTCTAGTATTATTTCCATTTTGCAGATAAGGGAACTGGAGTCCAAAGACATTACTCAACTCATCCAATTTAACTGCTGTCTATGAGAAAACCCAACCTTGACTCCAGACCTATCTGGTATGAAGAGTTCATAGTCTTAATCACTACAGGGCAATTGGAAAATGTATGGAGTCAAATTACTTCTGACTGTCCCTTGAATCTCTCAGAAAAATATACTAAATTGAGAGTCAAATACTGTTTTTCAATACTTATAGTCAGTCAATATTTCCTGTGTATTAGATTAGACCATTGTTTCTTTGGTGGTGGAGAGGTGAGTTTCTTATTGGTCTTTGTCTGAGAAGATAATAAGATAGATAGATAGATAGATAGATAGATAGATAGATAGATAGATAGATAGATAGATAGACAGATGATAGATACATAGACAGGTGATAGATAGATAGTAAATAGAAGATAAATAGATGATAGATGATGGATGAAAAGATAGATAGATAGATAGATAGATAGATAGATAGATAGATAGATAGAATCACAAACTGTGTCACAAGATGTTCAGATTTTGGGACTCACTTGCAAATTGAGACAAATTGCAGGAATTGCAGATATACATCTCCTATCTCATTCTTGCTCTTGGGTCCAGTGTTCATTAAGTGCTTTATCAAGAGAACCTACTAGCACTAAATAAATATATAATTTTAAAAAATATTTAAATGTTCTACATTTATCTCCTGGAACTTCTGGATTGGTGAACACATCGAAGTACTTAGGAGGATGAAACCAGAAAGGATATGGAAGCTGTTGTTCTCCTGCCCTAATATTTTGTTCTATCTATCTCTGCCATTTAGTTTTTTCTAAATTGTATGCTTTGTAATAGACCTGGAAATATAAATTTAACAAATGTTTTTTGCATATTACTAATCATGTGAAAGTATTGGATACTGGATTTATTTTGATCAGAAAATATCAGTATTAATATAGAATGAGGCTACATGTAGAATCAACAATAATGCTACATATCATCTTTTCTCCTGCATTTAATTGACCTCATGTATCATTGTTTGACTCACAGCAAGGTATTGTAATGCCTAAGAATGAGTTTGACTCATCCATCCAGAAGATATCTCCCCAAATATCACAAAGAAGGCCATTACATTAATACAATTTTTATTAGAGGGTTTGTTGGGATGATAATGTGGCAGCAAGAATTAGCATTTCAAGGAGAAGCATTACATTTTTGTGACAACCATACTTTCAGGTGTTTCAAAAGAATGGAAGGTGGTTCCTGAACAATAAATTATTAGACAGGAGTAAGACTATCCATTTAACTGATTAGATATGGTAATTTTTGGCCTTTTGTTTTGGATAAAATATTTTTAAATAAGGTTCTGTGACTACAATGGCAAACTACCTTTTACATATGACTTTGGTTTTGTTCACCATAGTTATTTTTTATTGTACTGTGTGGGTGGTAAACCCTCTTTACTCAGTTATTACCTGCTATACTGAAAGAATTAATTGCTGAATAACTTATTTTCAAGAAATGCAGTACTAGCCCTGGCAGGAGAAGTAGAAAGAAAAAAAAGAAAAAAAAAGCACACTAGTTAAACATATATTATGGTACCAATTGAGGATGGTGAGAAGAAAATATTACCAAAGAAAAGTAGAATTTCATAAAATTGTGCTATAGGAACTAAAGACGAGTTTATGCTCACCCAGAATATTACCTCAGCGGGTCACTGACTGGAGAAACAAATGAACATATAGATTTCTTCTTGAAAGTAAGTGTTAGTAGAGAATGGGGCCCTCCTCTGAGTTGTGTCCAGGTTCTTGGTGTCCCAAATAAAGAATTGAGCAGGACACTGAAGTGTATAGATGAAAGAAAAGTTTATTAAAATAGAAGCAGTAAAGGTATACTTCCAAAAGATGGAAGCCGGCCTGAGCAAACATAGGTGGCTCTCAAAAGGCACTGATTATTGGGGTCTAAGCAATTTTATTCCTTTTTTCTTAGAAGAAGTTATACCTTTTTAGGTGTTGGGCCTTTTAATTGACAGTCTTGATTGACAGGGGGCCCTTACATCACCTTTCCCAAGTGCACATGTTCCTTCCCAGAGTTCAGTCTGATGTAATAATATTAATAAACTTCTTGGCTAAGAGGGAGGGGAGGGGTCTTGATATCAGCTTCAAAGACTGTGTTGACTACTTTGGTCTGGGAATCTCTCTGGGATATAATTTATATTCTAATAGCCCTGAGATGAGAAGAAACAGATTTAGTTCATGAATTTTAAAGCATTGCCCAAAAGGCAGACTTCAAAGCCATCACAGCTCTATTCGATGTTGCTACCCACTCTTTAGGTGCTTTATCTGCCCCAGAGGTGAGTCAGGGAGTCTGAAAAGACTAGTAGGCCACAATCAACTCACACAGATCACAGTTTCCAGGCTAATTAGGTTGCAGTCTGGCAGATACAAATTCCTGGGTGACTGACTATAGGCTGGAGACAGGGCACATTTTGGGAATACACTTAGTAAATACATAACTTCTAGAATAATTAACTAAAGTCAGAGGCAGAAGAGAGTCTAGGAACAATCTTTTGTTTAAGTTTTAGGGTAATTATCTAAAGCAGAGAGTAGAAAATATTTTTTTAAAAAGCAAAATTGAGGAGTTGATCTAAGGAAATGGAGACCAGAAATTTCTATAATGGAGGCTCCTTCATTGGGCCCGTATCATCATTACATCATTTATACTTAGCTATAGCTACTATACTTAAATGGAACCAAACTAGGCAATTATTTGGTTATTATTATATTTAATGGTTAACTTCTATCAATGTTTCGGCTTTATTGCTTCTTCTCTCCTTCCCCCTCTGTCCTTCCAACATTCCAAAATGTTCTCTTTGATGGCCTTGATATTTTATTCTTTAATTGAAATGGCAGTATTTTTCTGCCAAAAATTTAGTCAGGAGGCTCATTGTGAACTTAAGTAGCTTTGTAATTCCAAAATTAATTAAGAATGAAGTCAGTAATCAGTTTTGTGCCAGCTTCCAACTCCTCTGAGGCAAAAATTCTAAAGAATAGTTTCTTCTCTCAATACCTTTTATGGATTCACAACACAGCCTTCCCTTATCTAAACCAGTGCTATCAAACAGAAATATAACATAAGCCACATAGGAAATTTAAAATTTTCTAGTTCTCACATTAAAAAGTAAAAAGGCATGTGGTTTTTTTTTAATATTATATATATTTTTAACTCAATATATCCAAAATATTATCATTTCAATAGGTATTCAATATAAAAAGCTGCTAATGAGATACTTTGTAGTCTTTTTATTTCTTTTTTAACTAAGTCTTCAACATTCAGTGTGTATTTTTTTACTTACAGTGCATCTCAATTCAAGTGCTCAAGAGCCATATGTGGCTAATGGCTACCATGTTGTACAACACAACTTCAAAGGACTATAGTATTCTTGGAGAAGAGTGTTTACATAAATTCAAAAAAATGTGTAATATTATATGTCTTTAAATTATCTACCAAAAAAGTATAGAATTTGAGAAAACACTAAATAAATCATTAAAATTATATATGCATGCCCATATTTATAGGAATAATCACCAAGATGAGTATAAAATAAAAACAAACAAAAAAACTAAATCCAAAGGGTCATTCTTTAAAAAAATTAACTTCTTATATAGCAACAAAAGTATCAGTGTTATGTTATTATATGTAAACTTCCTCTCTAAGAATATGTTAATTATTGATGACTAATAAATAACACATTTTTATGTAAAAGGTTACAAGACCACAAGTACTTCTATTAAAAAAAAAAATCCTTCATAACCTTAAACATTTATTCTCTACCTCTCTTGACTGTAATTCTTCTGCCACCACCACCTGTATTATTTCTATTTTTCTCAAGCAGCAGTGTGGGCCCAGAAGATAAGGAAGACAAATTTGTAATTAAATCTTCTGTGAAACGAATAGCCACATCTATGACAGGGAGTGAAAGAGAGATAAATGTTTGTACAGAGTTGTTCATGGTAGTCAAAATAGATATTTTGTTTGCATTGGAATTTTCTGGTAATTATTTTTTAAATGCTTATAATTGATTTAAAGTGGCTCTGCCACTCACTCATGGGAAGAGTAATAACAGCCCAGGATTCAGGAAGCAGCAGAAAGCCACCTAGAAGTAGCTCAAGAGATGCTTTTATCACATAACTGTAAAGACTCTCTCTATAAGACCCCCAAAACAACTAATCTGTCACTCTCACTGACCAGCCAAGTCAATAGGGAGGAAGTCAGTTTAATTAATTGTTTGACTGAATGGAGTGTTCTTAGGCATAAATATGGCTTAGTCTGTAATGTGACTGACAATATTCACAGGGCAGCTATTAATATAAGTAAAGTAGAAACAAGAAGCAGTTAGATGGTTTAGACTTCTCAATGAGTTTATCTGAAATATTTGCATAACTGGGTTAGTGTTCCCAATTAGTTTTGTGTATGAAGACCCAGCCTCTTGTTGAGGGGTGGGAGAAAGTAGCCAGGGAGCCATGAACTTCAGTGGAATGGGAACCAAAAATCAACAAAAGAGCAGAAATAAAAATACACCAGCACAGAGAATGAAAAGCAAACAGAATGGACCAGAATAGTTTAAATTGAAGAAAAGGTCTATAGGATTGAGGTGACTGGTAGAAAAATAGTATACCTGCTTCTCCAAATTTTCTCTGCTTCCTTTCTCTTTTTCATATTATTCCTTTCCTGTCTAGATTGTCCATTAAGCTATGTAAGGCAAAACACTCAGATTTAATCTCCAAACAAAAAACAAAAAACAAAAAAAAACTACTAAGATGATTAATATTTACTAAGGTTTTAGTTTTATTTTGATAAACTCTGACAAAAACAAATTTAGAAAGTAATTCAATAAATGTTCACATGTAGACATTCTATTTAAATTAACATACCCCCTGGCAAAAAAAAAAAAAAAAAATTCTATCATCTATCTATTATCTGTCTAGCATCTATTTGTCTGTCTGTCTATCTGTCTATTATCTATATTTATCATCTATCTTTCCATTATCTGTTACTTACCTACCTACCTTTCTTCTTAAATGTAAGCATTACATGATAAAGTAGTCCCATCACAAGTGCTTTATTTAAAAGAAAAGAAGACAAGTCCATTTTGAATAAACTGATTCTCAGTTTTGATGGCTTTTTCTTTTTAATTTTTTAAAAATTGTTTTTGAAAGAGAGAGAGAGAGAGAGATTCAGAGACAGAGAGAAGGGGGAGGGCCCAGAACAGTCTCCATAGTTGCACAACATTGGTCTTTCCACATAGTTTTATTCCACAGGTGGGCACGGGACTGCACAGGGCAGGAACTGGGCTGGGGTCTCACCTCGGTGACCACTGAACTGGAGGCACTCCCCAGTTCAGCATATGGGTTCACACGGGCCGGGGCAGGATTCAAACCTCAGTCCCTGGGGCTGCAAAGGGAGCGCTTGATCCACTGAGCCATCCTGACTTCCCCAATGATGGCTTTTTCAATATGTTATATGCACAGACCATGCACTGACACCACCTATTAAACCTCGATTTTCTTCATACATACTCTAACCTTCCACTAATATATGACTTAAGTATAAGGTGACCAGATTTTAACATTGGTAAAGCGGGACACCATTGACCAGGGGCGGGGTGGGCTGGGGGGGAGGAAGGGTTCTTGAATAAAAATTTGGTCTATCTCCCGCTGTTCCCTAGCTTGTCGTGCATTCTTTCAAAAAATCAGGACTTTTTTAAAACGCCGTAGGACGCAGGACAAACTGTTAAAAAGCGGGACATCTGGTCACCTTACTTAAGTATAAACAAACATAGTTTGTTGTTAATTTCATAATTGAAGTATATTAATTTTGGTTGCAAATGTCATTCTAAGTACTTGTGTGACCATGGCTAGATTATTTTCAATCTTTCTATACTTCAATTCCTTTGTTTGTAAAATATATAGTTGGGGTGAGAACAAAATGATAATCAATAAAGGACATAGAATTGCATGGTTGATTACTAATTTTTGACCCTCACATGAAATCCATAACATTCTGCTCAGTGCTATGTTTATTTGTCATGTGTGTCATCTTTCCCACATGTAAGTTCCAGAAGTCCAAGACTACATCTCAACCATCTGTTTGTGTTGTCTGCATAGGCCCTAGCACAATACCACTGCATAGCTATCCCCTGTGTCTGAAATTGCTTCCCCTTGCTTTGCATGTTAAACACTCCCTTTCCACATTTAAAAATTACCTTCAGCCCCTTGTCTAGAAAACTCCTCATTCTGTCAGCAACTCAGGCCCTCATTGCACTATGCCTCTATTGCACCTAGTTTATACTCACTTTGTATCCATTAACCATGTGTTATATAAGTACAAGTTACCTCACAGTCCCAATCACAAGGTCTGTGGTTTGAGTCCGGGCCCCGACCTGTGCAACCCCATATGCTGAACTGTGGCACAACTAGTAGCTACTGGGATGACTCGGCCACGAAGTTTCTCACCTCCCATGCAGGAGGCCCCCAGCTCAGTTCCTGCCCAATACAGCCACACATCCACCTGTGTGGGATGAAACCATAACACAACTAATGATGTCCAAATATGGAGACTGCTCTGGACCTTCCCTCCTTCTCTCTCTCTCAATAAAATAAATCCTTAAAAAGCAAAACAAAACAATCAATCAAACAAACAAAAGAAACCTAAAGATCAGAAAGATTAAGTAACCTACCCAAGACCACACTGCTAGTTCGTGATGGAGCTCATATCAATGGTTTGGATCCAGAGCCCTTGTTTCTTACCTCCTCAATCTAATGTGTTTCTATGTTTTTATACCTGTGATATGAAACGTTTCATAGATTTTGGTTGAAAGAATGAATTCAAGAAAGGAGTTAATGGTGCACAGGCACAACCAGCTAAAGAAAAACTCTTTCCTGATATAGTGATAAAGTCCAATAAAACATGCCCAGTACGTGGTTGAGGCAAGAATTAGAGACTCAACAATTTTCATTATGCCTTGCCAAACTTGTGGCATACATAGGATGTCATCATGGCTTTCCTGCTTCTTCAATAACACAAATGAGTAGCTCAAGAATGTGAAGTTAAGGGAAGCCAGGAATCAACATATACAGGTTGACACAGAGGAAGTCTGGTTTGTTGTTTCATAATATTGGGTCTGAATTTACAGTGATGTCTGATGTGTGTGTGCTGATGTGTGAATGCATTCCTTTACTTTGCTATACAGAACTTCTCCTGTTTTGCCTGTTATAAATCTCAAAGAGGCACATTTTAGCCAGGCCTATTAACCAGTTCACGTGAATTGTCACCCTGAAGGATTTTATAGTGCAACTGGGGAGAAGAAAGTAAATCACATAAATCAAATAGAAAATAAACTAAACCTACTATTAACTTTAATTATGAACTGTTATAAACATGAAAGGCGACCAGAGGAGAGAGGAGTCTTCATAGAGGAGAAAGGCATCTTCATGGAGAAGATAGTCTTAAACTGTCTCTTAAGAATATGTCACGTTGGGTCAGGGAGAGAGGAGAAGGAAATAGTGGCAACATTGCTTGACAGGTTTAAGAAAGGAAATAAAAGCACTCACAAAAGCAGAATTCTATTAATTGAGGGCTACAGGTATTTGAATCGGTGTTTGACTGTTAGTCAATAGCATAACTGTTTTCAGAATTTATTTCACAAGTGTTTCTCAGGGAGAGTTGTCTATCACCATTGGCACTAATTATAACTATTTTTCATAAGGTCAGTGTTTTGAACCTAAGTCACTACGAACGTATTTTCTTTCCATCACTTTGAAATACTACCACATTTTCTTTCTCTTAAACTACGATTTTTAAAAAGCAGATACTAAATGAGCACAGATGGTGTAGGCAGGTTCTTTAGTACTTATCAACTAGATGGCAATTCCTAAATTTTCTTTCAATTCAGCCAGGGAAGGGAGAGAAGGAACAATTCATTAATAGTGACATAGCTTTACAAAAGACTAAGAAAAGAAAAGGACTTAAATTGTACTAAGACATTCATGATAGACACAAGGAATTTACTGACAGAGAGGGACATTACACACGACACTAAGTTACCAGTTCTAGTGGAATCTCAAGTCTGGAAAATCATCAAACATGAAATAGACAATATGCTCCAAAGAGTTTGTTCACTGACTTGTATGGTTCTCACATGATAGACCTCTTAGAATCCAAGGTTATGTGATATGACTAGATTTCACACTATGGCCAAGAGAAGATGCACCCTACTACTTATTATGGATTCTTATATATTATGATTAAGTAGCAACAACCATGAAATTTATATATATATATATATATATATATATATATATATATATAATTTTTTATTATTTTAAACAGAGCTAATAATCATATAAATATAGATGAAATATAGATATAATATCTGGGTGGTGGGCACATAATGCGATGCATGGGTGATGTGATGTGGACTTGTATATCTGGAAACTATCTAATTGTTACCAACCAATGTCACCCCATTAAATTTAACAATAAAAAATATGTATAGATATAATAAAAAGATATATAGATATAATAAACATATACACAACTATACCTTTGAATGCACAGAATAATAAAGTATTTATAACATAATAAATATTATTTATTTAACTTAATTATGATAAAGCATAATTTCTGACACTTTGAAACTTTGTGTTTGAATAGGCTGAATAAATATTTAACACCTACCAAGGTCTCAGGCTGGGGAAGGGCTGGTTGATAAAGTTGGACACAGGTCCTGCTTTAAACAATATTTTAGACAGATTCGTACAAAGTTGGAATATATGTGGATCAAAATGGTTAAATGGAAGTTATTATCTTTAGGTTCAAACTAATTACACCTAGTGGAGAGGAAACAAGACAAAGAAATCTAGAATAGTTAATTCATGATAGAAGAGAGGACAAGAGTAAGCATCTTTTCGAGTATTAGAGACAAGTGTGCTCTGAAGTTCAGAGAAGAAAGAGGTCAATGTGGCCTGCAACAGTTTAGATAATAAATGTTCATTGATCTGAATTGACTCAAATTGTTTTTCCTGTTTTGTTAAGAAACAATTTTATCTTTCCTCTTTGGATCCCTATCTTTGTCTGCTCGAAAGTCATCTATATAACAAAGTGAGTAATAACATGAGACTTGATCCAGTGAATCCTTCAACAAAGTATTTCCACAGCAATCACTTGTTCTAAAAACCAGGGGGAATATGAAAAACAAAATAAAGTTTGACCTCTGCCCTTGAAGATCTTATAATTCTGTGGATTAAGACTGAATGCTTGGGACAAAATGAAGAAGCATATAAGTGCTATTGAATAGCATGACTCAGAGAGTGACACTGGCATTTAGTGGGTAGAAACATCACTGTAGACTCATATGGTCAGGAAATATTTTCCAGAAGTTTGACTTATCTGGTCTTGACGAATGGACATACCCTTGATCAAATAAGGGCAGCAGTGAATACCCTTGATAATTGAATGACCACAAATCTGACAATAACCCTTTCCTTGAAATAAGCTGCACATTTACAAATTCTCATCATTTATGAAAATGGTTGGTATAGTTCCATTTTTTCTAGACAAATTTATATTCAATATTCATTTATCCAGAGCTGTGCTGCAGTAAAATTCAAAGTTCAATCATACTTTTTAGTAAACTTAATTTTCTACACTACTGTATGACCATAAAAGTTCAGTTTACAAAGATTTAGTCTTTGATGGTATCTCAAGAAGCAATTGTATATGATGCTGACGAAAGTCTTATAGTCAGTAATGAAATAGAAGAAGTACATTAGGGACAACCAAAAATCAGTTATGAAGCAGCAAGGAAAATTGGACAACTGATTAGATCAGGAGTCATGATCTACAAGTATCCATGCAGGGCTCAATATTGGTACTAAGAACCTGGTCAAACTGTCAGTGACTGTTACTAAAAAAATATTTTATAATTACCTTTGTCTCACTGAGGTTAGTCAGGAATCTATTGAGACTTAAATATTCAATAAATGACAGAACACAACTCCAAAAAAAAAAAAGCACCATCAAATCAAGTAAGAAATTAAAAAATCAGAAAGTTGGCAAGTGAGACATGAGACCACGTTTCCTCTTGAGACAAGTAAGGAATTCGATTCAATGCTGGTTATGTTGTCCAAGTGAGTTTTGGAAACTGGTTCCCCAAGGAGCTCCACTTATGTGAGTTTCAATCATAATATCCTTTAAGCCAGGTACATTTCAATAACCAATTTTGTATACTATGGCAACTTTCAGTTTTACATTTGGGTTTGCCTCTTTTCTTTTCAAATTTTTTTACCAACACGTTATTCACAAGCTGCTCTCTTAAAAGATACTGAGAGACAAGGCCCCAAATAATGAATTTATACTTGCATCTGTATTCATGAAATTAATTTTTTTAATTAAATCTTAGTATAAAACAGTTACTAGAGGTATGCACATATTATTTATTGGATATTGTTCTTAATTTTATATTAGTGCACAGCTCGATGAATGTTTCTAAGATAGAAAAAAGTTAGTTTCTTTTTCATTACAAAATAGATGTAATTTAGATATACAGAACTTTATTCAAGAAGAAGAATATTAATATTTTCCCAATTTTTAAGAATCAAAGAAAGAAATGTGCTCTAAAAATGGTCTAGGTCTAATATTCATATTATTCCTATACCATATAATTAAAGGGCCTAGGGAGTAGATGTAAAAGCATAGACTTGCAAGCGTAAGGTTGTATGCAGCACCTGTGTTTATTTGTTGTGCTTTGTCCCATTTATTGAACCTCTATGAGATTTGTCTTTTTATCCAATAAAATGGCCTTAATAGTTATAATATCTATGAAAATTTCATGTGATTACTTGTGATAATGGAGGTCAAGTACCTAAATATTTTTTCCTGGAACTTAAAATAGTATAGTAAATACTAAAAATTTAACAGTCATTATCAATGCCTTTCAAAGAAATGCTATGATTTTTATCAAATCCCCCTAGTTCCTGAATGTTTATTAGTGCCCATTTAATGTGAGGGGATTGGAGATGGGGTTTTGGACACTGAACAATTTATAGGGATTAGAGAATCTTTTGAGATACTTAGCTATCAAGGAATAAAAAGGATTTGTGTGCCAATAGAGTTTGTATCCCTCAGCAACCCTTGGGACTGAGCCTTGGAGGAGTAGGTAATTAATAATAACACTGTATAATTCCATAGTGCTTTGAAATCTTTTTTTCTAAGAAACTTGCTCATTTTTGCATAAGAAAGATTTCTGAAGAAATAATAAAGTACACAACATGTGCTTCATATTTACTGTTACAATGTAGTTCCAAAAAATAGTATTTCTTTTGCATCTCACAGGTAATAGTAAATGAGATAATACACACCTAGCACTGTGCTAGTCACTAAGTACATGTTCAGTATAATGATAGCTTTCAACCTGCTTTTATAGATAAAAGTCAGAGCCCAGAGCTCACATGGAAGGCACTGTACTTCATAAAGGCTCTTGGTGTGTGTGGCAGAAGAATATCATGTCCCAATGTGGGATCTTGTAGACATCTAAGCTTTCAGATAGAAATTATAAGTTTATGTTTTAATTAAAAAAATTGAAGTTTAAATTTTAATTCTATGAAGAGAAAGTCTAGTATAATATTTTCCAAAAGAATCCACAAACTGAACTAGAAACAAATACTTGGTGCATATAGCTATCTTATTATTACTTTTTTTATTTTACAGATGAAGCAACTGTTATCCCGAATAGTTAGAAGGACCCAGGAGAGATAAAACTTTTCAGGAAGCACATTTCCCTTCAGTTATGTGTATATTCAAACTGTTCCAGTTAATTTTTGATTAATCAAAATAGTTTAACTATTCTTCAAAGTATACTGTATATCTACTGGTATGACATCCCTATACCTTTGTGAATATAAAAAAAAAAAAAAATGGTTATCCCAAAATGCAGTAAATCAACATAATTCTAAATACCTCCAACTGTGAATGAATGAATGAATAGATAAATAAGTAACACAATATTTTCTAAAAATGTATTCTTGATTGTTATCAGCAACAAACATAAATGTTTATTGGGACTGATTATATCAGAAATATTTATGTTTGATTAGTAATCATCTTTTTAATGCATTTACTACTTCAAAACATTGATCACATCCCCATATAGACCTGCTGACATTGAATATGTTATATTTGCATCTTATTTTCCAAAAATGCAGTCTAAATTACCTATTATTAAAAAGTGTTCATACATTCATTCATTTAATTCACATTCTTTGACTGTACATTCTATACTAGGCACAGTGTCATTTTTAAGACTGTTTAGCCATTCAGGCCAGAACCTCTATAACCCTATTTCAGTGAAGTTATTTCACAGAACAAATTTGTTCGCTGCTATCTGCTAGAGAGTGTTTGCCAGTAATATCTGTGCTTATCAAGTCAGTGCCTAAACTTCCATATCAGCACACCACTATCTCATAACAGGTAATGAGGCCATGACCTTTTTCTGCTAAAATTTCCCAAGGCTTCTATGCTGAAGTAAACTGTAGCCTTGGGGACACCTTTGCTTTAGCCAAAAAGAAAGCTAGAAACAGATCTAAGGTTTTGGAGATGTGAAAGGACAATAACTTGAAACTCGAGGTTAAAGAATGGATGAAATAACAAGAGAAAGACCTGAGAGAGTTGCAAAGATGAAGCCAACCTGTGCTACTTTAAGCCATGACCATGGATCGGACAGAATTTTGAGGCTTAAGGTATCTCTCTGATATAGCTATAAAAAGGTGAGGGCCAGTTTTCCAAACATCTCTCACAAAATTTCATTGCAACGTTGAAATTTAGAATTGCAGGAGAAAATCATGTTTTTACTACATGGATCAAAACTGTTGAAATCGTGTTCATAAACAGGAAGGGAAGATGTGGTGTTAATTATATGCCTTGATCATTACACAAAATTTTATGGCTAAGCAGTAGTTCTCAAAATTTTAGCATGCATCTAAGTCAAAGAATTTGTTAAATGAAGATCTCTTAGTTTCACTTTGAGAGTCTCTGCTTTAATAGGTTTGGGGGAAAATAGAAAATTCAACTTCCTAACCCATTCAAAGGTGATGCTGATATTTCTAGGTCAGGGACAATACTTCGAGAAATAGGTTTTATTAGAAATTGATTTCAGCCTTAGTAGGAATCAATTTGAAAGATTGGAAAGATTATTTGTTCTGAAACTGGTAAAATGTGGATTAGTATTCTAGATTTATAATGTTTCGATTGCTGATGACCATGACCTCAGACAACTACAGTTACCTCACTGAAAATTAAAATTACAGTATAAGCATACCTTGAAGATATTGCAGGTTTGGTTCAAGACCTCCACAATGAAGTGAGTATCATAATAAGGAAGTCACACAAATTTTTTGGTATCTTAATGCACATAAAAGTTAGGTTTACTCTATACTATAGTCTACTATGTGGTGTACTACCTGATGTTTAACAAATATATATGCCTTATTTATAAAATACTTTATTGCAAAAAATGCTAACCATCATCTCAGCCTTTGGTGAGTCATAATCTTATTGCTGGTGGAGGGTCTTATCTCCAATTTGTATAAAATGCGATATCTACGAAGCACTATAAAGCAAACCACAATACAATGAGTTAAGTGGCTATCATAAGGAACGATAAAATATTGTGTGCAAAGTACCTAACATGTCAAATGCTTAATACATAGTAGTTATCATTATCATTGGTGGCTGTGATGATACTACTTTTATAAAATACGTATGCATTAGTCAGTTGTGAAAATAGGTAGATCTTGTAAATTTACCAAAAATAACTGTACCCCTTGCTGTAGTCACTGGGTGGAGCAGTGACTCCACACGGGCTACTGCCTGCCCTTGCTACCAAAGACTGTTGCTTCTTACATATTTGCAACGCCCAACACTTACAGTTTGGAGAATCTTATCAGTCACAATGAAATCGTATCTCTTCTTGCTTTATTAATAGTTGTGTTCTAAAGTCCTTTACATTATTAAAAACCAAATTATCCTTTCACCCATCCTCATGTAAAGCCTAAGAATCCTAGACTTCAGTCATCATATTAACATTTATTTGCACATGGCTCTGAACATAATCTACTAACATCCATCTCCTTTTCTCTCCAAACACTTTTTGTTTTGTCTGTGGCAGGGTCTGTAATCAACAGACTGTTCTACATCTTGAAACTTTTCTCCAAACATCTTTTTTCTAACAATGTCATCTCCTGAGGGCCCAGGGTCTTCTGCTTATTGTTCTGCCTCTTACTCCCTTCATCTACCTCAAGGCTTAGGCTAGCATTTTACACCCCCAGGTTTATACTTTCACAAACTCCATTTTCTTTTGCAACATGTCATCAGAATTTACCTTGTTTTTGTTCTATCTGTGTCCTTGCCACCTTTCACCTGTAAAACGTTTTCTTTCCACTCAATCTTGTCATTGTTCTTATGGACTTTCACATCAAAGCAAGTGACCTAAGAGGTATAGCTCTTGACCACTATAGAAATAAGGATTATTTCCTCTACCTCAACCAAGACACCTACTCACGCAGTTCAGCATTAATCTTGTCAACATCAACAATGGCACCACATGCAGAAAGACATTTTTTTTTTTTTAATATTGACTATCTTTTCATCATCTCTTATTTTCTGTCTTGTCCATTCACCTTTATTCCTAGCCAGCTCTAAAGTTTGGTAAAAAATAAATTTTACAAAAAGCACGAAGGCTTTCTGAGGATAGAACCTATTTCATCTTTTTCATTAATGTTCTCTTCTATGGAACAACTGTGGGAAGAATGTAAAGAGAGAAAGGGCTCAATTTAACATGCTATGACCTGACTTTACAGAGTTCTTTTTAGTATTTTATGGTAGAAGATTGAAAGTGAGAAAAATTGTTTACCTTAGAAATCAGAAAATTAGATAGTTTTGTTTCTAGCTATATGTCCATGTTTTGCTTTTGTTTTAAAAAATATGTGCCAATTTCAGAAGTTTTAGAGGAAAAAAAAGCAAAATAAAATTTATTAACTAATTTTTCCTCTCAACTTCCCTTCTCCTTGCCTACCTCCCAACCCCCCCCACCCCCACCCCCACCCCATCACACATGCACAGTACTAGGCCCTGGCTGAATTGTGCCAGAAATATCCATCACATATATGACCTATAAAAAAAAATAATAATAAAATATTTTAGTTACTTCAACCTCCACAACTTGTTTTTTCACACAAGTACACAAGGCTAGAGATGGATGTAATGGGTATCTTTTTTTCTGTTTTAACTCAGCAGTTATATCTTTACATTGTATGATTTCCTAATTTTAGTGACTAAATTAAGCCAATTCTACACAGAGAAATGAATTTTAGGGCTCATGGAGGAAGATGATTCTCCTCTTGCTGTTTGTGACAAGTATGGGACCCAGAGTCAAGAGCCAGAATAAGTGGGTGCAAAGATTTGCCAGAGAGAATTACAATGATTACTCCTTTGTTTGATCCATATGGTTTAGACTGTCTCACATGGTAAATGGTCAAAAAAGAGATCAGCACTACTTTTGAGTTCACTGTGAAAGGAGGCTTTGGATCATTTCCAGAAGAGTGATTAATGACTGTACTATGGCCTCCCTTATTACCACCTAACCCCTTTCTACTTTTTGGCAAGCACACATACAAGAACAAAGGACTATAGAACACTATAGAAAACTACCTTGAAATGCTACTTTGGGTCAGGTTATATTTTAAAGCTGACTGTTTTCCTTAGAAAAGATTATTGGAAAAAGTATGTTGCTTCTCCTTTATATAATGCAGAGTGGGGAGATCAGGAAAAGAGAGTTAAAAGAGACATTACAGAAATATATAAACAGATAGATACTTAGTGATCAGATTTTGGACAATAGATTGTGTAGGTATATTCTGGGAATAACTTGGAACGAGCTGCTGCTCAATAACTATCAAAGTATTCAACTGGATCAAAACAATATTTGTGAAGAAATACTGGAATGTGTCACTGCTGATTGTAGATCCTTGTGTCATTGCTACTGCACCCTCCCCCCCTCCCCCCCATCACTACCACCACTCTGCCTGGGAAATGAGCCATTATTGATTTGTACTTGGGTACATCACCTCTGACGTTTGTTGAAAAAGGTGATGAGAAATAACTCAGTGAAACATAGAATAACATTTACTTTGAGGACATTGTTCATAGTGCTAATTGTGTTTAGGAGATAAAATCTTTTATCTCAGTGTCAAGAAAATGTTTGAGGGATTCCTGGGTTGGCTTAACAGGTTGAGCACTTTCCTTGCAACTGCTAGGTCTGCGGCTTGAGTCTCAACCCTGGCCCGTGCAAACCCATATGCTGAACTGTAGTGCAACTGGTAACTGCTGGGATGGTGGTGAAGGTTCTCTGCTCCCAAGTGTGAGGCCCCCCCAGTTCGGTTCTGGCCCTGCACAGCCCCACATTCACCTGTGTAGAGTGGAACTATGTCACAACTAATGATGTGTTGATTCACTTGTTTTTATACTTTGAATGTTATGCATCATGCAATGGATTTTATTTTCCTATATGCATAACTTGCTAAAAAGCTTAGAATTAACTTGGATGCCTACTTGTAATAATCATTACAGATTTGCTTTAGTTATTTAATATTTAATTTTTGTTTCCTAATAATCTGCTTCTGGTACAAATAAGAATAAAAATATATTAATATATGCTTATGCTGATAAAGGAAGTGATTCATTCAGGGTCTATGCAATTAGATGAGACAATCTACCATTTTCTTGCTGTATAACTATTCCCCCACTCTTTTATTTAAAGATGTATTTTATTGTTTTTGACAGAGGGAGACTGACACAGAGAGAGAGAAGGAAGAGGGCCTAGAGCAGTCTCCATAGTTGTATACACAGGTGGGTAGGGGGCCGCACAGGGTGGGAACTGTGCTGGAGGCCTCCTGAATGGGAAGCATGCGCCCACTAGCTGGGGGCCAACCCGGAGACCTCCCAGGTGGAAGGCTCACCAGTGGAAAAGAAACTGGGGGTCCTCTACATGGAAAGCACTTTCCAGTTCAGCATTTGGGTTTGCACCAGCTGGGGCTAGGACTGGGATTCGATCCTCAGACCATGGGACTGCAAAGAAAGCACTGAACCCTCTGAGCTGTGCCAGCATCCCCTGTACCCCTATTCTTACACCACAGCATCATAGGAGTTAGTTTAGCATAATAGTTAAGAAATATGCCTGGAATTAGACAAGGTTTTGATTTTCACATTCTTAATGTTTTAGTGTTATCTTAGAAATATGCCCTGATATCTTTGAGTCTAAGTTTATCTTTCAGTAAAGTGCAGATTATAATTATAATTACTTTTTGATTAAATAAGAGTTTTGTGCAGTGAGACTTTTTAATAGAAGCATTCAGTAACCCCTTCATTTACACATATATTTAATGCAGTGACTGAAACACACATGCACATGCTATGAATATAAATTATAAGGCAAGCTAGGATTATATGACAGTTATTCAACAACTGATAGCTTTACTACATTATTCTCTTTGCTATTGCTGGTCTTTCATTTATGAGCTATTGGTTACATTATATGAGTTGAATCCATTCCTAACTCTTCAAGATGGGGCCTCCAAAAAAACGCAGCCTTCAGTGATGAGCAATATTATATACAAGCTAATAGGATAAGTTTTATGGAGAAAAAATGAGTTATAGGGTCAGTTATCTTTGTAAAACACTGTAAAAGCAAAGTAAAAATTTACCTATTTATTTAAGAAATGTTCAAAGCTTTTAATATGTTAGAATATGCATGAACTCTTCAAACCAAAGACATAGAATACAGCCTTTAACAAACTTACCTTATAAAAAACATTTTTTTTTTTAAATTTCTCCAGAATAAATTGGACAACTGACTTTCTGGAGAAATAATTTGAGGAAATACTGCATTATGTTAAAATTCCTCTTTTTGTGACCCATTAAGGTGCTTTAAATTCTCACATTATTGTGATAAATTATTACGTGATGAACTGATAAATTATACTGAGTTACATCAAAACTTTTAGGACTCAAAGTGTAGTCACCTGAACAGTTGTGTCGCAGGAAAAAAAAAAAAAAAAGACTCAGACAGATGGAAACACAGCATGCTATGGCGGGTATGGGTCATGGTCAAGAGAGCAAATCCAGATGTAAGAAGCACAGAAGTTGAACACAGCATGAGTGCACCATAGGAAGGAGGTGCTGGAAAGGGAAAGAGGGATGGAAGAAAAGCAGTAGGCAGAACTGCTTTGGGCAAACTTGATGAGTCTACATAGTGATAGGTCATGGACAGATGTGAAAGCTATGGTTTCACATATTAGATGGTAATAGAAGTGATAAGTGCCTGTTCTTGATCTTCTAACAACTCGTTGTTGTTGTTTTTTTCACAAAAAGGGTCATAAATTTAACTACAGATGTTAGGTGACAAGTGGGTGGAGTAAAAGATACCAGTATTTATGTTTGTCAGCACATGCTGAACATCAACATCAACCTAACATTCCGGAAACGAACCAATCCCTGGCTTCAGTCCGAACTATTGAAATCAGGGTCTGGGGTATGGAGGCCAGGTCCTGAGTAATTTTTGAAGCTTCTTAAGAGGTTTTAAGGGGGAAGCTGGGATGGCTCAGTGGATTAAGCGCTCACTTTGCAGCGCCGGGGACCGAGGATCGAATCCCGGCCCCTGCCTGTGCGGGCCCATATGCTGAGCTGGGGAGTTCCCCCAGTTCAGTTCTCTCTCTGTCTCTGTATCTCTCTCTCTCTCTTTCTCTCTATAAAAAACAATAAAGAAAAAGAATTAAAAAATAAAAATAAAAATAAAAAAAAGAGGTTTTTAAGGTGCATTCAGATTGAGAGAACTACTGTGTTGGAGTAAAGACCATTGAGGAAATTGTAGAGAGCAGAACATAGTTTCTTTAAGCTAACATTTAAGTCAAAGAATCATATCCTGACTGTGATTTTAAAATTCCTATTTAGGGGTAAAAAAATCATGAAATTCTATGATTTTTTTTCCATGAGTCTTTACCTAGTTGCACCTTTTCATTATTCTCTTAACAATAGCAAAGGGCAATTTCTTTGTGGATGTGAAATATATCCAGTTTGACCCTCTACACTTAGGAATTCTATTTACCCTGAGATTAGTTGATGGAGTGCAGACAGAATTTCTGCTCAGAATTTTTTACCGTCTTAGCACCAGTCAACTACTTTGGAGAATCAAGCTGATTACCAAATAGTTTTAATTTTATTTCAGGTTTTAGTGTATTTTCTCTTCCCTTCTCCAGATAATTCAAATTTCTGCTGAGAGAACCTGAAAGAAATGATGGATTTGGAGACAGTATTTAAGTGATGGTGGCTTAAATGAGCAGGCAGCAAGGAGAAAAGGGAACATTTTTCAACTATAGGACCCTTTTTGAAGTATACGTAGGGCTCTCATAATGATTAATTTGATGATAATGATATCTTTTCCTGAGATTTACGTGGCTGAATTTCTTTGGCACCTAGAATATTGACCGTTCTATGTAAATGAGCCTTCTTTCAGTGAACTTTCTCCACTTTAATGATTACTTTGTTGTTGTTGTTTTTTTAAACAACCCAGGGGGAAAGGGAAAAAAATCCCGTAACTGAAGGAAGACAATATGATAATAGTCTTACTCCTGTCATTTAGATGAATTTTTATGTGCTGGGGAAGAAGGAAAAAAACAAAACCAAAAAAACTCTGAAAGCTCTTTTCTCAGCCAAGTGTTGTTGAATCTGTCCCCTCCAACCCATGAAAGAAACATAGAAATACACAAATATACCCAGTCCTATTACTCAAAATTTTGAGTCAGAGAACTATTTTTTTGTTTCAATTAGTTATGAAACTTTAGACAGACAGAATATTAAACCAATACGCAATAATCTAAATCACTGAAATTTTGCACTATGCCTTTTTATTTGCCTCTTGAGTGACTCTTACCATGACAAATATTCCTTTTGGGGAAATAGAAGGCAAATAGAAAAAATGTTAGTAGAAATACCATATTAGTTATGATTAAAATTTTTTTTTTACTTGATACTAACATAAATGACAAGTACAGAACAGATCCTTTGGTAATTTCTTCTTTGTATTCTGAGTTTTATGAAAACTCAATTGCTACATCCCCCTGTATTTGTATAAATTGTTTCAGTTAACCATGTAGATTTTCACTCTTGATTAAACTGATTCTGTGAGGTAAGTAATACAGAGAAGGAAACCAAGGTGAAGTCAGTTAATGTTGTATGGAGTCTTAAACCCAGGGCTCTTTGTGATTATTCAGTTCACTGGTTCTGTCTCCACAAAGAAGAGTGATTTTATTGACACTCCCTCATCTCCCTGATGATGTTTTTCTTGCTTGTGTCACTTTTTGGGGGCCTGAACTTTTCTGGGACAATCTGGAAGCAAGTATTTCTATTATAATAGAATATCATGATATGTCATTGATGGTTTCAAAATAACACTGAATCATGAGAAAATACAAAATATATAGTTTCCGTATTCTCAAGGAAGGGAAAGTTATATAGTACATCCTTTAGAAAGAAGCTAAAATTTTACCATTTCAGGAAGAAAGCTCTTCCTTGAAACTCATTTATATGAACATTCTATTGTCTAATAGCATGTAAATGAATTTTCATATTAATGATAATAATAGTCACATTTATTAGTTGTATACTTTTCATGAAGCTAAACATAGACCTCTAAGCCACACCGTATCTCCAGAATTAAGCATTAATATCTTTGACTTACAAAAGGACCTCATATTTTTCTTGATGTTTTTCTGGAAAAAATTTTTTATTTCTTTCCCATTTATTCTCCATAAACTCTTTACTTTTTGGCCTAAGACACAACATCCTTTGGAATCTGACTTCCCTATGCTAACCTATCAACCTGCTTTCATGATCTCTCTTCTATCTCTAATGCTGCTGACCAATGTTCCTGAACTTTGCTTCAAGACTATTATAATAGCTTCATAAGTGGTGTGTTGATTTGCAATTTTTTTACTTATTTATTTATGTTTACATATTTTTATATATTTATTTACTTTATAAAATTTTATGTATGTATGTGTGTATGTATATATGTATTTTTGAAAAAAGGTGAGAGAGAGAGAGAGAAGGAGGAGCACCCAGAGCAGTCTCCACAGTGGTACATCATTAGTTGTGACATGAGGACATGGGGCTATGCAGGGCAAGAACCAAACCGGCGGCTTCCTGTGTGGGATCTGAGAACCTTTGCCACTGAGTCATCCTGGGGGCTACCAGATGCACCACAATTTAGCATAGGGGCTGCACAGGCCAGGGCCTGAAACTGAACCCCGGACCTTGCCACTGTAAGACAAGCTCTCGACTCCTGAGCTATCTCAGCATCCCTCCAATCTCTTTTTTTTTTTCAATCCATCACACTTCTTACAAAAAAAGATTTTGCAGGGAAAGCTGGGATGGTGCAGCAGATTAAGTGCTCATTTTGAAACCCCAGGGACCGAGGATTAAATCCTAGCCCCGGCCCATGTGGACCCATGTGCTGAACTGGGGTATGCTTCCCACACAGGAGGCCCCAGTTCAGTTCTTGCCCCTGGGTTTGGCCCCTGACTTGAGGGGCATGCCTCCTATGCAGGAGGCCTCCAGCACATTTCCCACCCTGTGCGATCCCCTCCCACCTGTGTGGAGTGAAACCATGTTGAAAATTGATGTACAACTATAGAGACTGCTTTGGGCACTCCCCCTTCTCTGTCTCTTTCTGTCTGTCAAAATCAATAAAACAAATCTTAAAAAAAAAAAGACTTTGCAGTTGACAATTTTCTTTATCAAATGCCTACATTGTCTCCTATTACACAGAGAATAAAATACAAAGTATTTCTACTGGCGTTTAAGGATCTTATCAAGTCACCAAAAACCTCCCTACGTCAGTCATCACAGTGTTAACTACTATTTCTTAAAATGCATCTATTTCTCTACCTTATTGATGTCATTTATGGTCAAATTCTGCATAACAGTGTTTCAGTCAATGATGGCCATATGTATGACAATGGCATAAGATTATAATAGAGCTGTATTTCCTATAAGAAATGGAAGGATGTAGGGCTCAGGAGGAAGGTTTTCTTCTCTGATGGGAGCAATATATCTAGAGCAATGTCTGGCAGCAGATTTTCTCTCACTCAGAGCACCTCAATTTTGAGTGAGCAGAGTACATTTCAATCAGTCAGCCACTAATTTATTTTAGCACAGAGGAACTTGCCCACCCCGTGCCACATATTCAGAGAGTGCCACAGACCTCCCAAATCTAGCTTGGTGGTCTTCAGAATACTTTACTTAAATGCTTTGTTGAGGACCTAAGATCCTATACAAGGACACAGGTCCACGGGAACTACCTTAACAGGTGTTAAGTGCTACTACCACTTTAGGAAAAGCTCTCTGTGGTCATGTGGAACCAGGCTGTCTCTGTACTTCGGAAATATTTTTAGGTTGTAATGTTATAAAACATAAATAAGTTTTATTTCTTCCATCAATTTAATGCCAGGGGGAGCCCTTTGTGCCAGATAGGCTCAACAAAACTGAAAACAAATTTTCAAAATCAAAATATTAAGTTCTCAGTTTTATACCCTTTTCCATGTTAAGCACCCTCTTTTTAAATGACTCCCATGAAGATCTTTAATCTGACCACTACTCCAATATGCAATAGCTAAAACCAAATTGTCATGAAAGTCCCCTACCATTGTTTATGTTTTCATTTTGATTCTTTATCCCTGAGCTTCAGGCCACCTTTTACTCACTCCTGATAGTCACTATAATGGTGATCTATATCTTAACCAGCCTGTTTCTCCTCAATGGTTTCAGTAAACTTAGCCCACATCTCTTTTCATGGAGTTAGCATTGACAACTTTGATGTTCTATTTCCGACCTGTGAGAAAGAAGCCAGAGGAGGACTTGTGAGACAATTCTTATGTTTATAAAGTCTACAGTAGTTTCCAGTAATGTCTTCAGCCTTCCTGTTCACACACTACTCACTCACTGACTCACCCAGAGCAACTACCAATCCTGCCAGCTCCATTCTTGGTAAGTGCTCTATAGAGGTGCACAGTTTTTATATTTTATATGTTATGCTGTGTTTTTACTGTATATTTCTATGTTCAGATATGTTTTGATATGGAAATACTTACCATTATGTTACAATTGCCTATAGTATTCAGTACAGTAGCATGTTGTACAGGTTTGTAGCTCAGGAGCAATAAGCTATACTATAGCCTGCAGGCATCCTCGAACTTTTTAAACAGGGGGCCAGTTTATTGTCCCTCAGCATGTCCACACATGCGCACTGCGAGCCCAGGACCAGTTGGCTGCTAAGCAGGACAGGCAGCGGCGGCAAAAACACCCAGCGGGCGGGATAAATGTTTTCGGAGGGCCGCATGTGGCCTGCGGGCCATAGTTAGAGGACCCCTACTAGAGCCTTTGTGTGTAGTAGACTATACCTTCTAAGTTTGTATAAGTGCACTCTATGACGTTCACACAACCTCATATGCTGAAATGTGGCACAATGGTAAAAGTTCTCATCTTCCATCTGGGAGTCCCCTGGTTTGGTTCCCACCCTGCTTGGCCCCATATCCATCTGTGTGGAATGAAACCATGTCACAACTAATGATGTACAACTATGTAGACCGCTCTGGGTCCTCCCACATCTCTTTCTCTCTCTCTTTCTCTCAAACAATAAAATAAATCTTTCCTTACAAAGACACTTTAAGAATGACTACAGTTAATTTCCACCTGGAAACTTATATTACCACAATTAATAGTTCATGATAAATTATTTTTTCAAATGAATTAATTTTGAAAAATTATGTGAAAATTTCAGAGAATGAAATTGCAATATTCTATATTTTTATTTATTTTTTTAAAGATTTGTTTTATTGTTTTTGATAAACAGAGAGAAACAGAGACAGAGAGAGACAGAGAGAAGGGGGAGGGCCTAGAACAGTCTACATAGTTGTATATCATCTGTTTTTGGCATGGTTTTGTTCCACAAAGATAGGTGGGGGCTGTACAAAGTTGGAACTGAGCTGAGGGCCTCCCTCATGGGAGTCACGCTTTCTCAATCCAGGGGTCCAACTGGGGGGCGAGAACCAAACTGAGGGGACAGAACTGAACTGGGGGCCTCCCACACGGGAAGCACACTCCAGTTCATCATATGGGTCTTCATGGGCTGGGGCCAGGATTTGATCCTCAGTCCCTGAGGCTGCAAAGCAAGCACTTAACCTGCTGAGCCATCCCACTTCCCCAATATTTTATATGTATAACAAAATATTTCTATATTTATGTAGCATTAATATATTTGAGATTAATAATAAAATTGCCTGATTATGCAAACTTATTTATATGTTAAGAGAATGTTTTTTACATTTTATAAATGAGTCTGAAGCTTTAAAATGATGACAAATGTATACTGAGATAGAGTACACTCTAACAGAGCAAAGGTTTGTTTTGCCATGAAAACTCAATCTATCTTATGTTTCAGTAGAGCTAACTGTTTTACTTATATTCTACATAAATCACAAAAATACATATAGTATTTTCATTATTAAAATAATAAATAGATATTACACATAATAATTAAGTATAATTAATCAACAAAACTGGAACTTTTCTCACCAGCCATTCTTTTTCCCCTCATCATTAAGCAGTTAAAATTAATAATAAATAAATGATTCTCTCCTCTAAATTATATCTTCATTAATAAAGATTCTGCATTTATCACTTTAATTATTTTCTTTCATCATGCATCCATTTAATATGTATAGTTTTAGCTTTTTACTTAACAGTAGTTAACAACACTGGGTTCTAGTTTCAGATGTGTCACCAAGTTCATTATTTTGTAGTTCAGTTTCCTCACCTACGGTAACTTAGATGTGAAGATGAGGCTATGAATAAAAAATTGGCATTAGTAAAAATCTTTAAAACATTTAGTCAATTTGAGTATTTGTGTGTATGTCAGAAAGAGAGGAGAAGAAGGTAAGAATGGGGAGAGAGGAGAGAGAAAGAGAAGAAATTGGTAAGAAAGTTGTAGTCAAAATGAAAGTATTTCTTAAAAGGGAAGATTAATCAGCTACCTTAGAAATGCATATCTAGCAAAAAGAGTCCATTAGATCGTTTTATGCATTTTATAGTTACACAAAGTCATTCTCAAGCAATTACTCTGTCATGTCTATTCAAAGGTTATAATATATAAATCATTATGGGGCCATTTTACACAGAATACGGGTCACAGTGAATCTGGGCAAGTGTTAGAAGTTGAGATCCATTTCTCATTTTATTTCTACAAGAAACCAAAACCCACTATTTTTGTGGAACAGGTTCTAGAGGACTTGCTAATTAGCCTTGAGCTATAAGTAATGCAACAGCGAACATTAAAAAGGACTCTTTATGATTTCTAAACTCGGTTTAAACTGAAAGAGGTTTTAGGGAATAATCACTATATGGACGATGTTTTCTGGAAATTACATTAAAAACTTTATTACTACTTTAAGGCCAGAAATACGTTCCATTTGTCTTTGTAGTTCTAGTCTCATTTATGGGAAGTATAATAACAATTTTCAACCTGGTCATTTTCAAAGGTCATTCTTAGAACCCTCTTGTGCCATTTCTCCTCTCAATCTCTTCAATTGCTGTATTTGCCATTGTCTTTCATGTTTTAAGGGAGCCATAATACTATGTCCTCGAATGTGAGTCAGGAGTTGAGGATGAAGAAAATGAAGCTAAGATAATTAAAAATGCATTCTCCAAAGTCTAATTTATACAATTAAAATAACTTTTTCCTCCAGCTATAATTTGTTATTATGACTTTATACTCAAGGTCATATATTTAGTTCTCTACTACAAAATTATCAGAATTCCTTCTCAGTTGTACTCATTGACTTCTACCATTCTCCCACCCTCATTCCCTGAACCAATGTAAGAATTCAGCTGGGTACTGCACTCTATCTTTTTTTGTGTTCCAAATAATGGCTAAGATCAAAGGACCACTTAGCCCTTTTTATTCCACATACAATCCACCTCTTTTCTTCATCAATGACTCATTTCCATCCATCTTTATGACTCTCATAAGATTCATTGATGACTCTCTTTTATTTTATCTGCCTCTCTAAAATCCCTGTTCTCTCTCTCTCTCTCTTGAAATTTCTTATTAATGTAAGGTTTCTATATTTTCTCTATTACAATAACCTAAACAAAATAATTTTCTAAATTGCTCAGTGCAGCATATGATCATTTCTAGCTGCAACAAAGTTAAATTAATTTTTAATTTAGGTGCCTAGGAAAAGCTGGGATGGCTCAGTGGGTTAAGCGCTTGCTTTGAAGCCCTGGGGACCGAGGATCGAATCCCGGCCCCAGCCCATGTGAACCCATATGCTGAACTGGGGGGGTGCCTCCAGTTCAGTTCTCACAGGGGCGAGATCCCGGTCCAGATCCTGCCCTGTGCAGCCCCGCTCACCTGTGGGATGAAACTATGTGGAAAAACCAATGATGTACAACTATGGAGACTGTTCGGGGCACTCCCCCTTCTCTCTGTCTCTGTCTCTGTATCTATCTCTCTCTCTCTGTCAAAAACAATAAAAATAAGTCTTTAAAAAAGAAAAATAGTATACTATTGTTAGAAAGGCATATTTTTTTTTCTGAAATTAATGAGCTTTAGCAAGTTTTAATGTACCTTGAATAGAAAAATTAGGTAAAAACCTGCTAAATATAGGGTGTTTAAGACTTCTTATTAAACTCCCTTATAGGTTCTTTTTTTCTTTTTTTAACATTTATTTTTATTGTTTTTGACTGAGACAGGGGGAGACAGAGAAAAGAAAGAAGGCCCAGAGTACTCTTCATAGGTGTGCCTCATCCATTTTTGACCTGGTCTCATTCCACAGAGGTGGATTGGGGCCATGCATGGCGGGAACAGGACTGGGGTCCTCCCACATGGGAAGCATGCCTCCTCAAACCAGGGGTTGAACCAAAGGGCAAGGACCGAAGGGGGGCCTGCCCGTATGGGAAGCACATCCCAGTTCAGCATATGGGTCTGCGTGGGCCAGGGCCAAGATTCGATCCTCGGTCCCCAGGGCTACAAAGTGAGTGCTTAACCCAATGAGCCACCCTGGCTTCCCCTAGGTTTCTGAAATACATCATGAATATGAATGTATACAAAACATTTTTTTGAAATCTAATGTGGAAAAAATAATTTTATATTTAAAATAATTATTATTATTACTGGTTATAAGCTAGGGGATAATTAGATTGAAATAACAAAATACTGTAGAAAACTCCCAACTTCAGTAAAAGTCAAGAAATGTATAATGTTCTTATATCCCATCCTAAAAACTGTATTAATATATCCAATTTCTCATGTGAGAACAGCCACCTGAGAATAAATTGAGAATGGCCTTAGTGGAATTATAAAATTACTAACAAAATTAAATATCATTATAACATTTAAGCACCTGACGTAATGATAAGAGCCAGTGTTTGAAGATACCTAGAAATTCTAATAGACTAGATTTCATCACTAATTTTTTTTTAGCTGGATTGTTCCTTACAAATTTTTATTAGTCACTTATGATGTTTAATTCACTGTATGCATATCCTACAGACATCAAGGAAAATAAGAAAAACAAAATCCTTGTCCTTCAGAGATCATATTGAAAATTCAGAGACAAAAATAATAAAAAGATAAATAGACAAGGGTAAAATACAACAACTGTCAAATGCTTTGGTATGGAAAGCATTTAAGAAAATTGAGTGATACATGATATAATGAATGTAAAGTCAAAGCAAAATGCCAGACATTTAGTGAGTGGTCACTATATGATATCTGGGCATATTATCTCTACATTCAAGGAAAACTATTTAGGAAGAAAAAATGTAAGTTCTACCTGTTAGGAAAATAATTTGACTCATATAAACTAAAAAGAAGCACTATAAAATGATACCTTAGTAAGGATAAGAAAAGATATTGAGAAACAGTGTCTACAATGTGGAAGCCTGTAGGTCTTAATTACACCTACGCCCTTCCTTATAATTGAAGGTGAGCTATAAATCCATCAATGACCCGAAGAAATTAAAGCAGTGATTCTCTAGGACAGGGGTGTCCAAATTTTTGGCTTCCCTGGGCCACATTGAATGAAGAAGAATTCTTGAGCCACACGTGACATACGTTAACACTAACGACCACTGATGAGCGAAAAAATAAAATTGCAAAAAACATCCCATAAGGTTTTAAGAAAGTTTACAAATTTGTATTGAGCCATATTCAAAGTTGTCCTGGGCTCATGGGTAATGGATTGGAAAACCTTGCTGTAGGGGGTGCTTGGGTTTGAGATGGACTTTGAAGAGCAGACATGCAGTTTTAAAATGACCGTGGACATTCTAATTCTTTTCTCCTGAAATTCACAAGATCTAGTAAACGATTTGTAGAATTACTTGGAAATAAATGTGTATATGTAGGTGACAGAGAATAAAGGTCCTTAAATATCTATTTAAGGAGTACAGATTATAGGCAAAGAGAAGCAGGACAGTATTTGGGGGCAATGGAAAATGCAGAGTGACATGTCAGAGATATATAGAGGGCTATCCAGCAAAAAATTCAAACATAAATGCCTCTATTTTTCATATTTCTGGATAGCTCTTGTAGGTCAGTTGTGTAACTAGGCTGGATGGAGGGAGGAGACAATCAAAACAGAAAACCAATTAGGAGACTAGGAGTACTAAAACTGTCTAAAATTAAACATATTCACCTAAATCTCTTGACAATTTATGACTGGCTGTGCTATTGCAATCTGTAATCCAACTCTGGCATTCTAGTTGTCAACTGCATAATAACAACCAAATCCACCTACAACTTATTCTTAAGTGTCACATATTCCAAAAGGGCACAGTGAGATCTCAGCTGGAAGGATTTGAATGTCTAGGGTTGACAAGAGAAAAATGTTTGAGATGTCCTAAATTAAGCTACAAGCAGGCTAGGGAGTGAGAGAAAGAGATAAGAGTTGTTAGCTAGTTAATAGCTGTGGGCCAGTTAACAATAGACTGCTGGCATTCCTAAATGTATGTCAGAGGTTTGATTCAACTTACCTATGTAGAGGCCACCAGATGCTACCACATTCTGCTTATGCATGAACTTTCAGGATTGTTGCCTACCACCAATCAAAAGTAGTAAATATTTCTTACTTACAAACTGTGCACTTATCATAAAACTGCCTTTGGTTCACACACCCCACCCCACCCCTCTGTGTAGCCAATGTAAATTCTTTTAAAACACCTCATCTTTCTTCCCTAGAACGTAATACATAGAAATGCCTATAACTACAGGATGGTGGACTTGTTGCCTTCTCCACTTAGCCCCTCTGCTTATGGTTTGGAAGTCATGCCCCAGGACCTAGTTCATTTCTGGCTACCATATGGCTCAGTACACCCTTCCTTTAAAATGAAAAAAGCTTTCAGATGTGAAAGTTTTTTTTAACAGAGTTTTCAGCATCTGGGGACTGGAATTCTTTGGAAGTTTTTTACTCATTCTGGCACCTGGGTTGGGATGACTGAAAGGCTAGCTTCAGCTGGGCCTGTGGATCAGAACATTTAATCAAGGTCTGACCTCTTCACACAGCTTGTACTAGAATGTGAGGTTCTGTGCATGTGGGTGCTGCAGTGAGTGAGTAAGCATTCCAAGAGATCAAGGCAAAGCTTCAAGGCTTCTTATGACTTTGTCTCTAAGTCAATGGCATGTAACATCTTTTGTTCTGTATTATCTCAAAGCATTTTCCCAGGTTTAAGGGAAAGAGGCATAGACATCACCTTTCAATGGTAGGAACATTCAAGAATTCAAGTCCATGCTTTAAAAGTGCTACACATAGATAATAATGGAAAAATGTATTCAATATGAAATAGAATCAGTTTCAGCAACTATTTTCAAAGAATCTACTAAAAATTATATACCATTGATTCTGGCATTACTCATGCAATTATATAATAGTCAAAATCTGGGGTCCTATAATGGACATGAAACGTTAGCAATATTAATGGTACAGAACCTGAAACAGAGTTGTTAATCAACAACCATAAAACATTTCTAACTCAAAATTATTCTATTAGGAGGTCAAATGTTAAAGGAGATACCTCTTAAAAGACTAAAATTACTTAGAAATGCATGTTTGAAAATAAATATGGTTAGCTCTCAAACTCAAAAGTCATAGATCAAAACTGATGTAATTAATTATTCACATATTTCATATATCAGTGTTTGCTATTACTTTCATAAAATCACCAGTCATTTTTTGTTTTTGTTATTTTTACATTTAGTTGTTCTGAGTTATAAATTTAGGAAGAGAATGTGGCTCACTCTTAAGACACCCATCAACATGTTTTATTCAGACATGAAAAACGAGAAGTAATCTAGACCTCAACCACTGAGACAGGTAAAGGGTTACCGTCAAGGGGCATTAACTTTGAGTAATGGGGTTTTAAAGACACAACTTGTAGTGTTGCTCTTTGGGAACCTCAGCAGCAATTGTGCTTTAGCTGCAGGTTCCATGATCCAACCGTGTAGTTCTGGCTCCACTCAGCTTCTTGTCTGTGCCACCACTGTTTGAACCCCCTCTATGGTGTGCATCTGCTACAAATTCTCTTTCAAATAGCATCTGCTGCCAATAGAGGCAACTTTGAATATGTTGATTTATCTTTGTCAGATACAGGGTTTTATGGCTTACATCTGAATATTGTATTTAAGGTGTTTTTGTCATTACAGATATTTTACACATAAATTGCTTTATATTAGAAAAATCTTTTTTTCCAGTATTTTAAAGGAAACTTCACATTTGTGTGGTTTACATTTTAATATCTTCTGTATTGCTGAGCTCTTGTGAATTGTTTTCTGTCCGCAATGGCAGTCGGTATGAGCAACAGCATCTATGTCTGTTTCTGTTTCAAAGGAGAAATTTAAATGTAGGTATAGTTTTTTCTTTTCTAGGAAGCCAGAATTTATTAATTACTAAGAGAAGCTTTGGTTGGTATCTTACCCCCAAAAGGGACATAATAGGCCATCACATGAAAATAGCTTCTCACTCTATAACCTTTGCAAAGCAGAGAACTGTGTCAAGTTTCTACACTTTTCTCTCACTAGTTTCTGTAGTTTTAGAACAAACTGCAAGGCTTTGGTACTGTACAGACTTTGAAATAATAGCACCATCTACTGTCTGTTCCTGAATTTATTTATCATGCTAAGGAAAAAAAAATGAAAATGATAGAGACAAAGGGGATGCTCTGAGTCACTTAACAATATGGTACTAAATAAAGAATACAAAACTAAAAACTGTAAGAATTCTCACCAATAAAGACTAACCACAGTTGGAATTAGTTGCATTAAAAATAGCATCTTAAAATACTTTTTTTTCAACAAGAAAGGCCATACTAAAATGTATACATAAGACAATATCCTTATCATCATCATCATCATCATCATCATCATCATCATCATCGTTATTTCAGTTTCTTTAAACTTAGATTATATTCATTTAGATAAGTGTGAGGGTTGGGAGAGAGAGAGAGACTTAAGAAGAAATATCTTGAAGAAATCCTTACCTCTCAGCAATGAATTGAGATATAAGCATAATTGCTTCATTTCTGTGCCAAGCGCCAGCCAGCTCACAGAGAACACCTCTCATAGTGGGAGTTGCTAGGAAGCCTGATTGTTCCCTGTCCTCAAATTCTTTTCCCAAAGGAGTAATGGTGTTTCATTAAAGAAACTCAACTGTCTGGATAAATGTTCAGTGAAAGTAGGTCTCAGGACTCTCATAAAAATAAGCTACTAGCTATTTGAAGAACATAGTGGGAAATTCAGGCCATTCTCCAATCCTCCTTCATGCTGATTTCTTTCAATGAGCAAGAGGTCAGTTGTGACTCTGCCTCACGCACAGTTATTTCCTTAACCTTACAGCTCCCGGAGGACTGTTTTGCCTCCCACACATCTATTACCAACTGAATATGGTTCTTCCTTCCTCTAAAATTGCCATCAACTTATTCCACCTACAGCAAGGCTTTTATGCTTTCTGTCCAGGTTATTATCTCTTTTCTAAATCAATTCAGAAGGTTTATTTTCTCTTGGTGGCCTTCCATGACCTTTCTTCTCACCTCCATTCTACTTCACTCTACTATTTCCAAAATGAGGCCTACATTAAAATTCCTCACTTTAAACAAGTTTATCTTTCCACGGTTTTTAATAACCAATGGCCTTTACACAAAATAATTGGAGAAAAGATTCTCATGATTAAAGTAGTCATTTGTTCACTTTTCTTTGAACAATCTTCTTTCACTTATAATTTTTTTTTTGTGGGGGTGAGTTTCTGTTTTCTTTTGAGACATTGTGGAAACCGTGCTGGAATTAAAAAAATAATAATAGATAAGCAACTATATTTAACTTAATTATTATTATTATTAATAGATAAAAAAAATCAAGGTTTAATAATTAAATAAAAACATTTACATGTCTTTCAAATAATTACAAATGTCTATCATTACAAAGGTAAGTTGAAATATTATTGATAATATCTGCTTTTTTACTTACCAAGTCATCACAAGCACACACAGTGTCTGATGGTGGCAGTTCGACTGACTGAGACTGGAAGGTAACGCACTGGAAGCCACACACCACTGTAAAACTGATGCCATGCATGCGTACAAAGAGCAAGAGCATATGGCACGTGGCGGCGCTATGCCTAGTAGAGAATACACACTTAATTTTTTGTTACAATTCATTTTACGTGAGATTGCAACAGAGTCCTCTCACCCTTTATTATATTAGTTAATTTTAATGTTTTTTGTTTGTTTCCTCAGGCTGAATGATTTGCGATTATAATGGAAATTACAGATGATACTTTGATATTCGTGGAGGTCACCTACTCTGATTATTCCATTCTATTCTGTTGTCATCTATAAAATTCATACTCAAGAATCATGTAATCCAGTTACAAAAAAATTACAAAAAAATCTCATATTGTGTTAAGAAAGTTAATAAATTTGTGTTGGGCCACATTCAAAAGCTGTCCTGGGCTGCATGCATGTGCCCAGGGGACACACGTTGGACAAACTTGGGCTAGATAGTAAATATTATAGGCCACACAGTCTGTTTTAAAACTACCCAACTCTGCTGTTGCAGCACAAAAATAGCTATACTGGGGTACACACCCTCTCCCAAAAGGGAATTAATATAAAAATTGTATGTTCATTCTCAATTGCTTAAACTTCAGTCACCTTCAAAATACTTATTTGATGCAATACACCCATTGAGATGCTTTTCTCACTGCTTAAAAGTTTTTATACTCATAAAATTTCATGTCTTTTGGTGCTTCCACCATTTTTCTTTTTGTTTCACCTCTTCCACATCAGCAAAACCTTTCCCTTTCAGGACTCTTTTCATCTGGGGAAACAAACAAACAAACAAACAAAAGGTCACTCAGGGCGAGACTAGGTGAACAGGGAGGGTGGAGCATGGAGGTCATGTTTGGTCAGAAACACTGAACCGTGCAGTGTGGGCAGGTGTGTTTTCACGCCACGTGTTGTTTGTGTAAATTACCCATCATGAAACAGGCATACATGTTGAAAGAGTCTCCAAAAAATTTCACTGAAACCAAATATAGCCTCTCACAACAACGGCAGCTGGTGCACTGATGCAGATGGGTTCCCAGAACACTCACCTAGCAGGGGAAGCCTGTATTACAAAGGGCATGCCCTCCAGAACATAATTTCAGTTTCATTTTGGATTCTTTCTTGTAAGAATAAGGATGATTATATCCCAATAAAATTTTAATTACAAAAGGCAGCATGCCACATTTGACCCACAGGCCGTTGTTTCCCAAATCCTGTTCTAAAATACTTTATGGAGTATTGCTTCTAAGTATAAAGCAGTGATGGCTAAGGAATAAGATTTGTAGCTTCTCTAAGATCATTTCTTCATTATTCTTAAATTCTCCAGCAGTCTTTTGTCATGTGGCCTCTGCTACAATAGTCATTTATCTCTGTATTTTAGTGTTAGCACACATGAGGGCATGGCTTTTCAACCCTAAATTAAATTCCCTTTTACTTATGCTGATAATGAATTCTTTTTGTCAGCTTTTTATATGTTACAGATAAATCTATAGCATCCTTAAAATCAATATACAAACATTTCAGGTGTTAACTAAAGTGGCTAATTGTAGAACACTTGAAAGATATGAGCTTAATAATGCTAAACAATGAAGTAATAGTAGCAGTAGTATCTTTTGAATATATAATGATTTCATATCTCTCATTTGCTCTTTTGTCCTTTGATTGTTAAACAATTGGGCCAGCTAAGTAGAAAAGTGTTTCTGGGGCTTTAGAAAATTAAATGAGATATTCAAGGTCACATAACAAATGAAAGTTGAACCTTGGCTTAAACCCATATTTCTGCCTCTTCTTGTAGTATAGTTTTCACTACCATATAATGTCTTCAACTAGTAATAGGACTATCTATTAATGTGGTTGATAAAATATGTACTTAAAATACACAACACTCTATTAGAAATGTCCTCAAATTTATTAGTGATATAAACAGAACTGTTGAACATGTTTTTATTATCTTTTATCACACCCTATCTCATTGTACATTTCCTTTTCACAGAAAAATTTTAAATTTGTTTTCAAGGAACTGTTATGAGCATTCTATTTTTATAAAAATACAATAGATTGTCAATTGGTCAATAAGTTTTACTCTTTGAGTAAGAGTTAGTTTACCAGTGAAGTCCAAAACAAATAGTCTTGTACAGCTCTTAAATGTGTTCACACCCTTCTATTGGCAATAATCTTTCCTAATTACCTCGTTCTTCTCTAAGCAACTATTAGTTATACCGGAAAGTATAGTTTATTGAGTTATAAATTCTATTAAAAGGGTCTTAACTTTTATTTGTGTTTTTATCTTCCTATTTCTGCCCTATATATCTTTGAAAGATATGACAGATTTTGAAATTTTTGGCATGATAGTCTTCTTTTGGGCATTGAAAAACCTTTCTAGCAAATTGGTAAAAATGGATAAGATATGCAAAGAATGAGAGGAGTTTCTTTTTATATTGCTATCTTCATCTCAAAATACTCTCTGTTCCTTTAGGAAAAGAACAAGTAGTACTGAGGAAAATGACAATATAATGCAATTCTTTCTTATTAGGACTAGTGTGATTCTTTTGATTCCTGCATCTAAAAGTTTCCAAGCATGTTTGTGCTATAACGAATGGAAATATATTCTCTCAAAAACCTTTTAACTTCTGATTAACTGTGAGAGATTCAAAAGGAAAGTGAAACTAAAAACAAAGTGGAAGCAGTAAACTAGAATTACAGGTACAGGTACACAGCTTATACATTGTGTTCCTGAAATGATTCAAGTTCCCTGACTGTATTGACTACTCGGTTTTTGTTTTTTTTGTTATGTATTTTTGCCTTGTTTCAGAAAAGATTTGAGGCATTTAAGAAACATAATACGAATAATAAAATATTGAGAAAATTAAGAAGCAAGAATCAAACAATAGGGAAAAATATAAATGAAGTGGATATTCACTGCTGAGTAGAGTTGATGAGATGAACAGGTGGAAGAAAAAGGGTGACAAAGAACCAAACAAATTCATGCACTCAGGTTTTCTGGTCCACGAATTTGTGATCATTGGATCTTAAGTTGGATTTTATATTTACTAACAACTAAAGTAAAAATGTAATATAGCTATAGATATTATAGAGCAGAATGACATCATTCTTTAGGTGATCAAGGTTGCATGATGATAGCAAGATCTAAAAAAAAAAAGCAAAGTACATTAATATTATGGACTAACTAATGTCTCCCCCAAATTCATAGTTTAAATTCCCAACACCCAATGTGACCGCATTTGGAGAAATAATTTTCAAATATTTAATTAAAATTAAATTAGGTCATAGTGGTAGGATCCTAATTCATAATTATAGTAGCCACTTCTAGCCCCTGTAACATAACAAATCATCATGCAAATGACCTAGAAGCTATTATATTTAGATGCTTGAGAGAATAATTTGCAGTATCAGCTTTCCCTATGTGTTAAGAAAGGTCAACCCATTACAACTCCTGGCAGAAGAAGAGAACAATATACAAAGGCTGTCTGGACAACAACCCAGCCATTGTCAGTATAATAAGAATGGTTACATTGATGAATACTTTCCAGATAGCCCTCAAATTTCTGAAAAAATGCCAATATTTTTGAAAATTCTATTATATTAAAATTTTTATTTCTCTAAACATATTAGCCTAGAAATTAAAGCCTCCAGGATGAAGACACGACTGATTGTTTTTTAATATATTTATTTATTTATTTATTTTTGACAGAGAGAGAGAGAGAGAGAAAGAGAGAGAGAGAGAGAGAGAGAGAGAGAGATACAGAGACAGAGAGAGAACTGAACTGAGGGAGCTCCCAGTTCAGCATATGGTTCCACACGGGCCGGGGCCGGGATTCGATCCTCGGTCCCCGGCGTGCAAAGTGAGCGCTTAACCCACTGAGACATCCCAGCTTCCCCACGACTGATTTTTAACATCCTTGCAATTAAGATATTTCTTAACAAACCTGTTATATTGTATATAGGTATTTTCCATAGGTGGAATGCTGTGACACCAATTAATTAATTTTCTTACAGTGTTGTCTTTACTTGAAATACTAGTGCTTCCCTTGTCCATGTGACAAACAATTCAAAATTCAGTTTGAATGTGCAAGCTGAACAATATTTCCTCTGAAGCCTTTCTTGCCCACCCAGCAAACTTGAATAGTCCATAGCCTCTTCCTTCCTCCCTTCCTTCCTTCCTTCCTTCCTTTCTTCCTTCCTTCCTTTCCTTCCTTCATTTTTTGCTTTTTTTCCCTTTGTCTACACTCTGTTATAAACCTATAGATTCTGCTTATTTATATCTTTGAATCTAGTAAAGAAAAAATTCCCCTGAGTGAATTTGAAAATTTAATATAATTTATTAAGTGATTCATAAATTCATCATCATCCCACTTACCAACAGAAAGGAAGGAAAAAAGGGAGGGAGGAAGAAAGGAAGGAAGGAAGGAAGGAAGGAAGGAAGGAAGGAAGAAAACTTACAAAAGGTTTAATCTGATTTCCATTTTGATAAAAACAGATCTATTTATTCCTCTAAAATAAATGTACTCTTCTCTGCCAATTTTTTTTTTTTTAAGATTTATTTTATTGTTTTCACAGAGAGACAGAGAAATAGAGTGAGATGGGGAAGGGCCCAGAGAAGTCTTCATAGTTGCACGTCGTTAGTTTTCAGCATAGTTTTATTTCACACAGGTGGGGGTGTTGGGGACCATCCAGGTTAACAAAGAAAACTCCATTTCAGACCTGACTCCATTTCTAAGAACTTCGACTTCCCCAAAAGAGCACCAATTATCAGAAGTCACATAAAACCTTGTGGTTTGGCTGGTGGCTAGAGGTAGCCCGTTGCTTAACATTTGGCTGGTGGCTAAAGATAGCCCGTTGCTTAGCAACATACTCTGGCTAGCAAACCTCACCCTCCGCTCAGCTCCCAGCCCCAACCAATCACCTTTTGACAAATACGCCGCCAAACAGACAGCCCTGCCCTCCTTTGTCCCTACTGCATATATACCGCTGTAACTGAAATAAAATTTTGAGGCTTGATCAGAATCCTGTCTTGCCTCCATTTCTTTGTGTCTCCTGTCTCTCATCCTCCACAGGGTCCTCCACTCCCCGTGTTGTCGTGCCCTGCTGGTCGGGGCACATGGGGGTGAGGGACCATGCAGGGTAGAAACCCAACTGAGGGTCTCCCACATGAAAACACACCCCAGGTCAACATATGGGGTCCAAACAGGCCAGGGAAGGCACTCAATCCTCTGACCCTGGGCTGCAAGTTGAGCACTCAACCTGCTGAGCCATCCTGGCATTCCCAAATTTAATTTTTATACTGAAGTCCGTTCTACATCAAACTGAAAATAAACAAAGGTGAACTTAAAAATTTCATTGTTTGCCCCTTCTGCCTTCTGAATTTCTACCTTTTCCATCCTTCTACCATCACAGTCTCGCTAAAGGTCCCCATATCCCTGAAACAATTCATAGATCCCCTGGGGTCTACTGTGCCTTCTTTGGGAATTGTACTCTCTATGGGTTAAATCTTTCTTGTCTTTGATTCATCTATCCCTCCCAAATCAGTCAAAACTCTTCCTTAGATATATTTTTGAAGGGTTCATCTCTCACCAGCTTTTTGTGGTGAGAGGTGCTCTGACATTAAGTTGATTCATACAACAGGGAATCCTCTAGGTCATTTCCCTGAAACAAAGGAAATAATTTTAAATACCCATTCTTGGTGCCCTTATACATGCAATAGGAGATCATTTACAAATTCATAATATTGTCTCTGTGGGGTATATCTTATAATGCTGTTTAGTTCTACAATAATCTTGTAACAATAATAGCAATTATTTATTGAGTATAAACATATAATAATATGTGTATGAATAATAATTGAATATGCTTGTATATCAATAATTACGATTATTTATTCTATGTTAGTATTTAAGCTAAGTCTTTTATGCCCATTAACTCATTTAAAGTTCACCTCAACAGTGAAAGATAAGTACTCTTTATCCTGGTTTTATGTATATAGAAACCAAATCCTGCTGAGATGAAATACAGTGTTCCCTCGCCACTTCGCGCTTCATGGTTTGCGGTTTCAGTGCTTCGTGAGTTTTTCCAAAATATTCATCAAAAAATAAAAATGAAAAAATACAACCATGTCGGCAGCCACATGGCGGAAAGGAGCGTGGTTTCATGTGGATGCGCGAGAGAGAAGGATCCCTGCATGTCACACAAAGAGATGAGCTGACTCAGAGTCCATCCCACGGGCTCTCATAAAGGCGCGGGATTGGTTTCCGGGGCGACATCGACCCATGAGAGGACGAGTGGGTTTATCCCTGTGAGCTGATTGTCTGCGCATCATCGCAGCCTCACCTAGCATCTTCTCTTGTTGTATCTCGCCAGTCTTGTCCATGATGTTGACTGTCTCGCATGCTGTATTTTAGTGTTGTGTTGGCGATCACTTGTTTTGTTTAAGCGATAACTTTTTTTTATTAATTAAGCCCTTATAATGCCGCCTAAGCGCTGTGCCCCTGCGAAAGCTTCCTCCGGGGAGCCCAAGAGGAAGAAGATGATGACCATCAGCGAAAAAGTGAAACTTTTAGATATGATCAAAGAGGGCAGAAGTGATGCATCTGTGGCACGCCATGACGGGGTGAATGAATCTACAGTGCGGTCCATCAAGAAAGAGGAAGCAAACATCCGCAAAACGGCTTCAATAACCTTCAATACAGAAGCGAAACGTGTGGTAACTCCGCGT